>JAOCPT020289991.1:0-13560 GCA_026546935.2 Palythoa grandiflora | reverse complement strand
AGGCAGCACCTTCTCCTCAGTTATTTTAAGACCCTGAGTGAAGGTCCGGCCGGGAATCGAACCCGAGCCTCCCACACAGCAGACTGGCCTTACCAACTAGGCTAACCAGGCGGTGGTAATTATATCTACTATACAAAGACACGTGCCACACTATTTTACTTGAAGATGTAAATTAGTTGCTCACACTAAATTTGTCGCCATACATCTCTTTAAAACCAGAAAACAAATAGTTAATGATGCTTCAAGTCGCCGTGTTCGTATAACTCGCACATTATGATTTCGTCATAGACTTCTTCAGTTTAACCAGGTGTGGATAGCCGATAAGAGAATGAAGTGCGAATTTATTTATTTTGTTTGGCTAACATATATTTGCCATTAACTTGTTTTTATTGTTTAAGATTACAATTAACAGAAGTAAAAAAAACCTTGCATGTGTTTTTTTAAAACATGGCTGTTAACTTGCCACTTTGGGGGTCAAACGTAGTTGTGCTTTAACTACATTGCATGCGCAATATCTTTACGTATATTGCTTTTTAAAACGCGTATTCATTTGTGTTATATCTTTTCATGTACTCACTAGCCTATCAAAAGCGAAATTATTTATTACAGTTATATCAAACAAAAAGACATTTAGATTTTTACTCGTCATTTCGCGTTGCCAAGGTAATTGAATGTGAATTGCTAAATGAAATTAAACAAGTTGGACAAATCACTTTAAAAAAACAACAACTAACGCAAGTCCTTTACGCCAACACATTTGGTAAGTGGTCACTTTTTGTTTCTATATTTTGCCAGCCATTAATTTTAAAACAATCTTTTCAAGTTGTTTTTGCGTTACTTTATTGTAACAGAATGTTGTTCTGAGAGATGGGACGTGTCGTAACGCGCTATGGCCATCTATTTGCGTTACAGTACGAAAAACCGCGAATTGCAAGTTTTAGGTTTTTCAGACTCTAAGATTTATGTTCTCTAGTCGGCAGTTCTTTTTGTTAACTGATAATCAATTCGAACTTTGACATTTTTTGAGCGGAAGAAACAATACTAAAGCATGCTTTTTTTATGTAAGAGAACCAATAAATTTTGCCGAGGCTCACTCTTGTTCTTAATTTTTTGGCGACTTCAGCCTCAAGTTGTTGTTAGATTGTTCTTATTTCTGTGAGTGGTTTTTATTGAAGAAAAAACTAAAATAAAACAAGGTATTGGAAAATGAAACGCCTTGCGCCACACTTGTATAGCACTGCTGGATTTAGAAGCGAACTACCTTCACTGGCGATTTCAGCCTCAATTTGTTCTTAATTTGTTTATATTTCTGTGAGCGGTTTTTATTGAAGAAAATACAAAATAAAACAAGGTATTCAGTGGAAAATGAATGGTGTTGTACGGCTTAATTCAAAGGCGAACTACATTGTTTGTTGAGCAGTCTTTACAGTCAATCTTTTTATGTTTTATCGTTCCGTTTTAGTCAATTTTCTAACACAAAAACTTCCCTAGTTATCAAGCCTCAACCTGAGCTTGTTCATAAATTGTTCTTAAATTTTGATAAGTTTGAGTCTCGTTGTTCCTATAAACTTGTTCGTTTTACAAACAGCGTGTATCTCACAAAATGGTAATAAGCTCATATACTCGGCACTTCTACGTATTTTATTTCACATGATCTAGAAAGTCACATTTTGTAGGTTTTTGCGTTCCAATTTTTTGTTGTTTTGTTGTTTTCACTAATTGAAACAGGATAATAAAGCCAATGCTGATCTGCAACCCCGTCGCGTACCCGAGAATTTTTGCTTTATTATTATTTTTAAAGCCCTAGTTTATAAGAGCCTGTGTTAAGAGTTATCACCCTTCGAACCAACTTGACCTTCAGTTTATATACAATTTTGTACCGGGATAATTGTGTCGTACGATTATATGGAAAAAATTTGAGCCTGCATGGGGTTAACGATGTTTCTGTACACGCTTGAATTTGCCCAAAAATTTTAAATTGCAATGTATACTACAAATTTTTATACGAAATTTTATTAGATACCGGTCATTGATTTTAGGAAGCTGGACTATAAAAAATGGGTGTGATTTTTAAACATCGTCTGATACCAAATTCACGATGTTTTATACCAACCAAAAAACTTTTGCAAACTTCCTTTCACAAACTGACAGGCCACGTATAACATCTCCAGTTGTCAACTCAACGTTGTCCGCCATATACACGCTTTTTTTATAAGAACCAGTAAATTTTTCCGAACCTTATTGTTCTTAATTTTATAGCGATTTCAGCCTCAATTTGTTTTTAATGTGTTTTATTTCTGTGAGCGGTTTTTATTAAAGAAAAGACAAAATAAGACAAGGTACTCAGTGGAAAATGAATTGTATTGTACGGCTTAATTAAAAGGCGAACTACCTTGTTTGTGGAGCAGTCTTTACAGTGAATTTTTTTGCTGTAGCGCTAAGTTTTAGTCAATTTTGTACCACAAAAACGTTCCTAGTTATCAAGCCTCAGTGTGAGCTTGTTCTTAAATTGTGCTTAAACTTTGGCAAATTTGAGCCTCGTTGTTCTTATAAACTTGTTCTTTTAAAAAAAAGCGTGTATAAAAACAGTGAAATGTTTTTTCAGTAAAAGAGTATAGACGTGGAGAATATTCGATTTCCCCTCGCTCTGGGCATACAACCATTTTCTCGACGAGTGAGGATGAGAAAAGAAAAGACGTAAGTGTATGAAATATGTGAAAATTTGGAAACGTTACGACCCTTTTTGATTGCTACGCGTCCATTGGCCGTTAAGGTTTTTTTCGTTGCGCCTAATAGCGCAGCGCGCGTATTACGTCATGACTCAGACAAGCAAAGCAGCTATTGTAAAATCGGATGGTGGCTAATGCAATATTTTGAATGGACCTTATTATTTGAAATTTAACAATAAACGAGTTTCTTTTAATTACAAGATCGCTACTTTTTCTACAGACTTTTTGTCAAGCATGTCTCTGTTTGTCTGAGTCACGTGGGGCAAAAATTTTCTATTTTTAGCACTCGCGCGCGCGTTGCGCTACTAGCTCGGGTTTTGTCTGCTGTCGCCTGTCATACACGCTTATTTTAATATAATCATACACACTTATTTTAATATAATCATACACGCTTATTTTAATATAATCATACACGCTTATTTTAATATAAGAACCAGTAAATTTTGCCGAGGCCCATTGTTCTTAATTTTTTGGCGACTTCAGCCTCAAGTTGTTCTTAGTTTGCTCTTATTTCTGTAAGCAGTTTTTAATAAAGAAAAAACAAAATAAAACAAGATATTGGAAAATGAAACGCCTCGCGCCACACATGTATTGTACGGCTGAATTTAGAGACGAATTACCTTCATTGTTTGCAGAGCAGTCTTAACAGTGAATCTTTTTGTTTTATGCTGTATTGCTACATTTTAGTCAATTATCTACCACAAAATCTTTCCTTGTTATCAAGCCTCAGCCTGAGCTTGTTGTTAAATTGTTCTTAAATTTTGACAAATTTGAGCCTCGTTGTTCTTATAAAAAAAAGGGTGTAACACATTATAACACATTTTAATATTATAAAATATTATAAAATATTATAACAAGCGGTGCTTAAATCAAATTCTTCACGTCAAGATCAAAATTTCTTTAAAAAACTAGCGTGTCATGAAATTGTTATCCGCCATACATATGTTAAGTCATGAGATCTTGTGGCAGCTGTGGGGTGTGTCAGGAAAATTTTTTATTACTTTGAAAAATTCCCTCCGGTCTACCCTAGCAGATACTTTCTGACCGGTCTCTAATTTAAAATAAAGCACTCTGATTGAATGTTATTTTTGACCTATGCTAATTACTCTTTTTAAGGAGGGACGTTCACTCTACAATACGTACGTTACTGCGTTTATGATAATTCAAGTTTGTATTTTGCAAGGTCTAGTTCTGGTGGTGTGTCGAATTACCAGCCATCACACAGCTACAGTTACCCTGGGTACAAACCTCTTGCCTCGCCCTTCTCTTCGTCGTCACCCCAACCGCCAATCAGTTCTTTTATTTATGGGCATTTACCTCATCTGCAGTTCTCGCAAGCAGAGGAGGTGAGAATTCGATGAAATGGCGTTGTTTTTGTTTTATATACGGAACATAAGATAATTGGTAACGTTTTGGGGATCTATTGTTTTATCATTATTTTGAGCCGAAACTTAAAAGTTTCTTTGAACAGCATGGGTCGTGGTACAAAAGAATAAATATCCTTTCTGTCCTGTTTACCTTTACTGTTTTCTTCTCCTACATTCCTTTTTTCCACTCGTCTTTCGTTCCTCCCTCACTTTCTCTCTTCCTTCCTTAATTCCTTCCTTTTGACTTTCCTTCCTTTCTTCTTCCTTCCTCCCTCCATCCTTCCTTCTTTCCTACCATCCTTCTTCCTTCGTTCTTTCCTTTTTTCATTCTTTCCTTTCTTCCTTCTTCCTTCCTCCGTTCTTTCCTTCTTTCATTCTTTCCTTCCTCCCTTCTTCCTTCCTTCGTTCTTTCCTTCTTTCCATCCACCCTTCTTCCTTCCTCCGTTCTTTCCTTCTTTCATTCTTTCCTTCCTCCTTTTCTTCCATTTTTCTTCCTTCCTTCCTTCCGCTATCCTTCTTTCCTTGCTTCCTTCATCCTTCCTTCGTTCCTCCATCCTTCCTTCTTTCCCTCCCTCCATCCATCCTTCCTTTCTTCTTTCCTTCCTTCCTTCTTTCCTTCGTTCCTTTCTTTCTTTCTTTCTTTCTTTCTTTCCTTCTTTCTTTCTTTCCTTCTTTCTTTCTTTCTTTCTTTCTTTCTTTCTTTCTTTCTTTCTTTCTTTCTTTCTTTCTTTCTTTCTTTCTTTCTTTCCTTCTTTCCTTTTTTCCTTCCTTTATTCGTTTTTTCCCGTCTTATCATCTGCTTTTCTTACCTCCCTTCATTTGTTCTTTGCTTTTTTTCTTTTATTTCCGTTTCTCTTTCCTTCCTTTCTTCATACTTATTTATTTTTCTTCCTTCTCTTCCGTTCTCCTTCCTTCCTTTAATTCATCGATCTTTTCTTTGTCACTTCTTTCCTTTATTGCCTTCTTTTTTCTTCTTCTTCTTTACGGCCTTCTCTCTTTCCTTCTTTACCCCTTTCCTTCCTCCCTTTTTTCGTTTTTCCCCGTCTTCTCATCTGCTATACTTAACTTTCTCCTTAATTTTTCACTTCTTTCCAGTTTCTATTTGTCAATCTTCTTTCTATAAATGTCTTGCATAGCTTCTTTTTTTAGTCCTTCCCTCCATCTGTCTTTGCTCCTTTATATTATATTATATTATATTATATTATATTATATTATATTATATTATATTATTTGTTTCTCCTTTTTGTTCTTTTATTTGTTGAACCTTTCATTTTTCCTTTTGTTTCTTTTAACCTTTTTACTTTTGTTTACATCATTACGTTCATTTAGTGTCTGTAAAGATGTACAGTAGAAAATACTACCTATCGATTAAAACTGTTAACATTGCAGTCAGGTAATACATAAAATTAAAATGTGGTTCGACACTGACTTAAAATGTTTTAAAAAGACGTTTCGGAAGAAACTACCTCTTTTACCAGTTGGATAAAAAAGGTGTTTGCAAAAGCTTCGTTATAAAACATAGAAATAGACCAGTTGGTGAAACGTCTCCTCCTTTTTTTTATTATGTACATGTTTTATAACAACGCTTGTCATAAATACATTTTTATTCCAGCTGATGAACGAAGTAATTTCTTCCGAAACATTTTTTTGAGTTTGTCAAACCGCATTTTAGTTTTTATTACCTATGTGCCTGTCTGCAAGTTTAAATTTTTATCGATAGATACGATTCTTCCAATGTACATCTTAACAGATACTGAATGACCATGGGGCTAAGATAGTCCACTGAGATGGCAGGAGACGAAAAATTTCTGTTTCTTAAAATGGATTTTTTTATTTTTGCTTTCCTCTAGAACAGCAATTTAGCTTCTTTTTTCCATTTTGTCATACACGCTGATAAAGGCTAAAAAGGTAAAACTGATCCATGTTGGTGAAACTGAAACGTTATACAAAAGATACAAGCCGAGGTCACATTATATAACAAAAGCGTTTTCAGGAAATGATGCTCAATTTTACATCTCAACTGAGAAACAAAAAACTATTACTGGTAAAACGGGGTAAGGTAAGTACAAAGGCGAGTTTCTTGTAGTTCGTGTTTACGTTACACATTTATAGCTACTTGCATAATCTGAACATTTAACAATCTTTCTCAGAGGTCCAGGTGAACATCAAGGTGAATATAGTCTAGCTAAACGCCACTATTCATCACAACTGAAGAGAATAATTGATACAAACGAAGTGACCTCGGACTTGGACACACAAATTTTCTAGGTTTTCATTTTTACAAAGTTATTAGATTGGGGTGGTTAGCAAAATAAGCAAACTACAAAAAAGATTTTATTGCTACTTTGTTTCATGTTAGGTGCACGGTCAGGGTGTTTTAAGTGTGATGTCTCGTTAGTCAATACTGGTTGTGAAACTTAGTACTCAACTACAAAGAAGATTACAATGTTTCTTTGCTTCATGCTGGGTGCACGGTCACGGCTGTGATGTTTTGTTCAAAGTGTGATGTCTCTTTAGTCTATATTTAGTAGAGTGGAAATGTTGTGAAACTTAGCAAACTACAAGGAAGATTACAATGCTACTTTATGTTATGTGCTGGGTTAGGGTTATGATATTTTGCTCTAGGTATGATGCTTCGATAGTCTATCGGCTGTTTGTTCATTTCTCGTATCTCAAAACCTTTTGTTATCTGTGCACGGTCATCGTCATATTTCAATAAGGAAAAGGTAAACGAGAACAAAGAAAAACATCAAGTTTCCTAATCAGTCAGCCCTAGTAACGTTGATTGTTATGACTAAGATACATTATGTGTGCTTTTTTTTCTCCTTGAGAAAATGTAATTCATGTGCACTGCTAACCAAATATGAACTACCTAATAAACGCTTTTTTGTTCTATAAATTTCTCTAATAACTCGTTTGGAAATAGATTAGTGGATCAATGTTATTACGATATATTAAGTGTTATTTTTTTCTACAGAAAATGATTCTATGCTTATAGGCAAAGACGTACAGTGAAAGGAATCAACAAAAGCAGAGATTAAATGGTAACAGACAAGCAAAAATCAGTGCAACTGGCTTAAGCAAGCATAGGTCAAGCGTGCAGAGAATGGGAAGAAACGGGTCAAGAAAAACCGACAATAGAGACTAAGCAGCGACGACGGCGACGCCAACGACGATGTGAAAGAAAACAGCAAACACGATAACTGCACGATGATTCCATGGGCACCTGCACGTAGTTGTCGCTAAAAACAGAACGTGAAAATACCTTTTATGGAGTTTTCGGGACGACGAGGAAATGAAAACAAAATGTTCTCAGCATTCTTTGCCTTCAAGGAAGAACATTTTATCGTTTGACGCGGAGAAAACTAAACCCTAATGATCAGCAGAAAGAAGTATACAGAGCAAATCGGAAATATGTTTTTCGTGAGCCGTCGTCGTTGGCGTCTGTCCTCGTCGTTGCTTAAGGTCTCTTATGCAAAGTAACCGAAACCGACGACCATGGATCAATAATAGATCGAATGCGTGGAAATGGAACATGAAAAGTACAATGTAAAAGAAAGCCTTGTGAAATAAGTTAAAACATAATTGTCAGTTTGCTTTTTAAAATGTATCGTTCATCGTCAACAGATGTCGCTCACTTATCATGCGGTTACATACAGACACGTATTGTCTAATCAAGAAAAAATTTGAAACAAAACAATTTTTTGATAATCCTCAGGCCCTGTCCACACTAATGCGTTTTCATTCGTTTTCAAAATTTTTTATCTGTTTTTGCCTTCCGTCGATCACACAAACGAAGGTTTATGTCACCAAAAACGGAGGTTTTCGAAACCGATCTCTAGTGCAAAGGTTTTTGAAAATAGAGGTGCAACGTGTTAATGTGGACGGACAAAAACGAAATTTTTCGGAAAACGTTTACGTTACTGCTCACTTCCACAATACGCTCCAGCAAAGCCTATTGACAAGCAGGAATGTTTTTCCTATTCGTTTTCGTGGTCTAATGTGCCGCAAATTTTCGATAAAATAAAAACGGAGGTTTTCGAAAACGTGTTAGTGTTGGCATGGCCTCAGTTATTCTGTCTTATGATGTAACACATCATAACACAAAGGATCAATGTTTATGCAGGTTATAGTTTTAAACGTTTTTGTGTTCATTCAAATAAATCTTGAATTGTATAAAGGTTAGTATGAGCTCTCCGTCGAACGCAATGAGACTATTGTTTGTTTGTGGTTCGTTAATTTGCAATTATTTGCACGGAAATCATTCAGATTCGTATTTCTGCGCAATAAATCAACAACTTTCACTCACCTCCAAAACACAGCCCGCTATGAACGAAATCCACACAAACCTGGAAACTACGATCAATCTACAAACGTCGAAATCTTGAAAAATCTTCACTTCCAGAAAAAACACACCTCGCACTGACTTCGCTGAACTGTATCCTGATTGACCAACCGGCAAAACCTGTTTTAACGTTAGGACATGGAAGTGAGGCTAAGTGAGTGAACGACATTTGGCCGTGAAACGATACAGTATTGGCCAAGGAACACGACACGATTAGTATAAACTCTCCTTCGCCAAACAAAAATGTCTAAATTTTGCTAAACAAAATTGGCAAACGAGGAAGCTGTAGTTCACGTTGAGTTTTGGTTGTCCGTCTAGCTTCGTTTTCAATCCAAAATGGCCGAAGCATAAAGAGGGTCTGTCGAGGATTACAGATCAGATAACAAAAAGGCAAATTACACCACCATTTCGTTTCGCTTTAGCCAAGTCAACGTATTTTCTTCTGTCTGTTACTTAATTCAATGTTTGTGCTTGTTTTCATTTCACCAAATTAGATGAGCAGCACCCTTCGTAAAAGTAATGAAAATCACCACCAGTATTTGACCACAGTGAAATTAAATCACCAGTTTTTTCGAGAATTTGCGTTGTGTTTTTCATTAATAGATAGAACTTAATAAAGGTCAGTACTTGTGTCAGCTCACGGTCCTGATATCAATGGCGGCCAGCGGTGCTCCTTTACCCCCTCCCTCTGTCAGTGCACCGTTTTACGGGTGTTTAAAGAAAAAGTTGCACAGAGACCACGGTAATTTTTTTTCTTTTTTGTGTGCAGCAGCCAGCAACAAGAATAAACATAAATTTATATTAGCCACCATTGGTGACAATTAAAACAAGATGTGAGTAAATTATGTTTTTTGAAAGACCTCAGAAAAAAATCTGCGCTCCAGTTGGGAATCGAATTCATGGCCTGCCTTATCCTAGAAAACTTTGTTCAGAAAGTGGTGTGCTGTGAGCAGTTACAAAGAGTCAGTATAAGGTATTATTATATGGTAGGCTCGCTGAGGGGATTTTTGTGTTCTGATTGATTACATCAGTGGGCAAGATAGGTCCATCCTGCTCGCTCGGGATTGATTTTTCCCCGCAAGAAAAAAATTTGCGTTGAGCGGAATTAAACATTGTCTCGGGCAATGGAGTCGTAAAAAGTGAATGAGGTCAGTCAAAACAAAGAAAACATAGACGAGTTTCGTCAACTTTTTTCGTTAACAAAAACCGACAAATACCAAAATTCAAACGCAAAGTAATACGAAGACATGGAAGCGTTTTGTCTTATTGAAAACAGTAGGAAATTCTTTGGCCACATAATAAATCCTTTATTGAACAGGCTTGTTCTGTCAAAATTGCTGGATATTAGCCTCGTTCTGTTTTTGTGCATTTTCATGGACCTTGACTTCATCGCGGTCCATAATAACGCACAAGAAGAACTTGGCAAATATCCAGCCATCTTGATCTCATGCATGCTTGTTCAGTAACGCATATATATAAGCAACGAAATATTTTTTGCATGGGTTTTGCTAATAGTGTTCTTATTCTTCGTTTAGCTGCATATAATTATCTACGTCAGGAAAAATTGGTGCTTCGTCTGGGAAAATTTCTGGGATAGGTCATTTCCGAGTTACGCTTCATTGCCTACAAACAAAAACATGAAGTTGAGGTCAAGTGCTTAAGAATACAGCAAATGTATGAAAAGTAAGCACTTAGCTTCGATTTGAAGATTTTGTTTGTAAGCAGTGGAGCGTAATTCGGAGATGGCCTATTTCCAATCCAGTTTTGTGTGGCAACCTTGTTGTAAGCTTTTTGCTAAGGTTTAAAGGCTGGTTCACACTGTGACATAAGTATAAGCATAAGCATAGACATAAGCATAAGCATAAGAATTCCATGTGTGAACCGAACCAAAATAAGCATAAGCACAAGCATGAGAAAATGGAAATATTTCCATTTTCTTATGCTATGCTTATGTCGTAGAATTGCAAGTGTGAACCGGTGTCACATAAGCATAAGATATATGTCTGCAGTTTTTCTGTCAGCGGAAAGATAAAATTAGAGCTTAGTCCTCCCTCGAACAAACTAACAAACAGCGGTCATTTTGGTCCGCCATGTTGGATGAATAAGAAACACATGCGCGTAACGCCAGTATACATGCACAGTAGCTATTCAAATATTATGCTTATTTGGTTCGGTTCACACATCGAATTCTTATGCTTATGTCTATGCTTATGATTGTGCTTATGTCACAGTGTGAACCAGCCTTTAGGGTTCGTAATCTTTGAAGTTTTGAAATTCCATGACATATTCCATGATCTTTCACAATATTTCATGACCTTGCCTTTGCCAAAATACATAAAAAGAACCCTCGGTTACTCTTTTCCTGGAACGTTAGCCAAGACGAAGGAAGAGAACAGCAGTCTCTTTAAGATATTTGGGCAAAAGAACGAGGGTTTTTTTTATTCTTTCTGTTTGTACAATCTTATTTACATTGTACCAATGCGCCATGACTTTCCATGACCCTTATCCAAACTTCATGACTTTCAAGGTTTCCCATGACCCGGTACGAACCCTGTATATAGAGTATATGAGTAATTCACGTTTATATCCCACTTCCACTTCACATCTCATACACATCCAAACTGTCATTCTACAGCTCAAACAGGTATCCTACCATGATTAGTGGGGGTGGGAGAGGGGGTTGGAGTGGCCTGGCTATAGGAATTTCTGCAGACGCGGAGGCTAGCATTATAGAATGCTTGGTCTGTAAAATAAAATAAAATCAAGTCTGTTGCAAAATTTCCTTATTATGATGTTGAAATCTAACGTTATTGATTACAACTTACCAGTAACTGCTAACAAGGCCCCAAAGCAGCGGACCAGTGTAAGGACAAACGTGATTCCGAGATATCCAGAGACAGAGAACAAGAATGCGAGACCGTATGTTTTCACTGGTTGCTGTGGAGCATAAAGTAACAGGTTTCTGTTTCAACTTTAAACTTGGGCTTCATGACAAATGCTTATACTTCATCTCACGCCTAAATTTAACACATCTTGCAGAATAATTAACACTAACAGTTACAGTTATCTTCTCAGGGCAGTAATAAAATAAAAAAGAATGTAATTTAATAAATGTTTTCCTTTCTTTTATGATGTCTGATCAATGAATTTCTTTATAAAATATAGACTCAGCAAATACAATTACAGATATGCAAAAGGTTTAATTTCAGTGACATGCCACAAGGTTGTAACGTCTGATAAATTACATATAATCAGTTCGTTATTACTGTAAGACTGTAACATCTTCACCGTTAAGATATAACAAACAGTGATTTTGTAATGATCCGAAAGATTTTCAGTCTGAATGAGAAAATCAACCAGTATAAATTCTTCTATCTGAACAAATATACTTTAACTAACGGCAATTAGGAAAGAAGTGGTTATCCGTTATTCCTAGTCAGAGGCTAACATTTACTTGCTCGACGGCTCATATTTTCGCGTGAAAGTCCATGTTTCTACCTAAATTGATAATATAGGACTACAGTACAGTTGCCAGAAAAACTTTCTTTTACACTGTCATAATTTAATGCTTACTGATAGCTGAACATGTACCTGTGCACAGAAATCGAAGGCTGGCCAAAGTCCACCCGTGATGGTCAAGCCACACAGAATATATACGAAGCCCAATCCATACGAGTACAGCACCTAGCACAGCAATAAAAAGAATTTGATCTCAAATTTGATGCCATTTCAGTGAGAGAATAGCTGAAAAAAGAAAATACAATCACAACTGAAAACAAGAAGGCTAGCCAGGTAACCGGCAATCTCTTTTGAAATTCTGAAATTTCATGATTTTCCATGACTTTTTCCATGATCTTTCACAATATTCCACGACTTCGGGCTTTTCTTTCCTTTGCCAAACTACATTAAAAGAATTACTCAATTACTCTTCGCTCTCGTCATTCTATATGCCGATAGAAATTGCGAGCTCATATTCTATTCATTAATTAGACCATCATGAAGTAGTCAGTCAGAATGTGGGATTTGTGATAGATCATTAGTAGGTTTCTACTAAAAAGAATTAGACACTAACGGTAGCCAACTATCCACAGACTAGTAGAAAATCAGTCTTGCCTAGCAGGTTTTCGATTTCCACTTGCTACTTTGGCTAATAAACGAAATGAAATTGACCGAGCTAGTTTCGATCTTTCTCACGGAATTTTATTAAGGACGTATCATGTTACCGGAAAAGTAGTGTTCAGCTTGTATGTAAATTGTAACATTGTTTACTTTAGGTTGTATGGCACATAAACAGGTCATTGAACACATTATTTTGTTGAAAGAAATATTTGACAAACAAGACAGCATTTTCGGAAAAGTACACACCGATACTCTTTTTTCGAGATTAGGAGAACAAAATAAGACCAAGCAAAGATCAATGCTTGGCTAGTAAGTTTTGTTTGGCTAGTAACATTTGTCACCGGCCACAAGACTAGTAAGATGAAAAATGTTAGCGTCGATCCCTGAGCTGGCACCTGGTGCCCGATTTTATCATACGCCCAGCAAGGTTTCTTTATTATGTATACATTTACCACCAAATGACTCCAACTCAATACTGTGACATAAAAGAAAGGACACTTTAACTTGTTAGTAAAACAAAATGGACAACAAAAACCTAGAACAGATCTGTAACCGTACAAGTGAGCAGGATTTTACCATTTCAGTATTTGATCCTCCATAAGATTTCATTGTTTTCTCTTGCACGTTGCCAATAACGGCATCAGCACATAACGCCAGTGATATCAGAACTATGCCTAAAGCGGAGATTCATTGCCAAGTGCATTAGTAATCTTACTCCAAAGAAATAATCAAAGACATATCAATTTGACAACGTTGTAAAACAAGTATTTACCATATACCCAACCAGTGAATAATGAACAACTATCCCCCGAAGGGGAGGTGGACAGCCGTGGATATATACCGAGATGCGAAGCGTCGAGGTATATATAAGCGCTAGACACCGACCCTGAGGGGGATAGCAGGGTTTTCATTTGAGGCCGGAGGCCGGACGTTTCGTCCGGTCGTTTGCCATTCCACGTCCGGTACTTTGAGATCAATATTGGCGATTTTTTTTACTACT
>JAOCPT020289110.1:0-13564 GCA_026546935.2 Palythoa grandiflora | reverse complement strand
TGATTCTAATTAATAAGCGCCCCTCCAATTTAAGCGCCAATCACGGTAATAATTTTTGTTTAGATTCCTATTTAAGCGCCAGATGAAAAAATAATTATTTTTTCATGGCGCCTAAATTAGAGTAAAGACAGTAATCAAAATGGGAGAATAAATTGGGTTATTATATAATAAATAATAAGTTTTACTTGGTTTGCATTTTTTCCAGATTTAGCTTGGATGGTAACAGTGGTATTTTGAAGGCTGCTGCAAGCCTTGAAAAGAACAAAAAGTACCAGTTACAAGTCTCTGCCAAAGATAGTGGTAAGAAATTAAAACTTGAGTACTCAGTTGCGAAAACTGATGGTCGATTTCATAATTCATTTTCTTTATCTCTGGTTACTGTGGTACGTGTTTTGCATCGAAATGATACAGTGCCTACACCTTCAAAATTTTTTTGAAAATTTTAGCAATTTCTGAAAACATTTGGAAATCGTCAGAAATTTTTGGAAGTGGTTTGAAATAATTTCTAAGGCTTTTTATGATTTTTGAAAATTTTCAGAAAATCTTTGGAGATCTACAGAAGTGTTTGGAATCTTGGGAAATTTTGAAAATCTTGGAAAATTGTTAGAAAATGTTTCTAAGGCATTTTTAAAGACTTTTTAAAGTTTTCAGGAAATCTTCAGAAGTGTATGGAAACCTTCGGAAAACTTTGGAAATGGTTTAAAATTGTTTTTAACACATTTCTGCAATTTTTGAAAATTTTCAGAAAAATTTTTGGAAGTGTTTGGAAATGGTTGGAAATATTCTGAAACTTTTATGAGAATTGATAATTAATTAATTAGTTAATTACTAAATGAATGAAGAATTGAGCTCATGTTATAGAACATAGCTAGGTTGCACAAGTAATGACGGAAGGTCGAGTGGAATACTATGTTTCATATACTGCAGGATATGCAACTGGTTGGCTGTATTTTTCAAGGCATGGGATAAACCCATAATATTACATCAAATTAAAGCTTTTAGAACTGGCTTTTGAACTACCTATATGTGGTTGGCGCAGTGGTAAGATCTCTGCCTTCTAACCACAAGGTCCGAGGTTCAAACCCTAGCTCAGTCGAGTGTTGAACATTTGTGTGACCTTCTTTTCCGCCAAAGTTGATTCAGCTTTCCATCGTCCCGAGGTCGATGAAATGAGTACCAGCTACTGCTGGGGGCTAACCTGCGATGGATTAGTGTCGCATCCAGGGGGAGTCAATGACTCTCATCTGCTTAACACTACAGAAACAGGAGACAAGCACCTGTTCTAATGGGCCACTTTGGCTCGTAAAAGGATTTAGCTTTTTAGCTTAGGCATACTAGCAGCTTACCATCATAAAGAACAAATGATGTTGGCTAACTAAGCATACATACGATTTTGAATAATTTTAAACTTAATCTGGTTTGATGAAATGTTAGTATTTTACAACGAAACTATCCAACTTGCTAAGTGAGGCACGGTGACTGAGACTCTCAGCAAAAACGCCCAAGGATTGGAGCGAGATGGCCAAGAGCTGGTGAATGATAAACAGTTTAAAAATAAGGTTTAACAGAAACCATCATTTAATCAATAATTACATCTTACGTTACTTTGTTAATTGCTTTATGATAGTAATGGTGTCGGTTTTGAAAATAAATGTGTCCAATTTTTTATAGGCTTTGTAGGATAGCATTACAAGGAACACAGTCGAAGCTGTACAAGCTGCACACTGCAATCCCTACTGTTCTTGGACCAGATCTTACTGAAGTGTAAGTAAGCACACTAAAAAAAGCATTTTAACCCTCTTCCTGATGTGTTGTTTTTTTTGCATTAATAATTATTGTAATCAGAGGCATTGTTATTAAAATCTTGAATCTTGAATCTTTGTGAAATTTGTCAGCTTCTGAATTTGCTGAAATAAAGAACATCTTTTGAATCTACCTTTCGAGACAAACAACATGAATGCTCATCTCATAAGATTCCATCAGATGGCTCAAAAATTGGAATAAATAACACCCTGTCATTTCTATTCTTCAAGACAAACGAAATTAATCGTCACTTTATAGGGTTTTATCAGCTGGTTCAAAAGTTAGAATGAATAACACCAATCATTTCTACTCAAGACAAACAAAATGAATGGTCACTTTATAGGGTTTCATCAACTGGTTCAAAAGTTAGAATGAATAACACCAATCATTTCTACTCAAGACAAACAAAATGAATGGTTACAAAGGTTCAAAATTTGAGACATTCTTGGTTTATCTGATACTTGGTTTTGCATGATATGGTTAGACTTAGAATATGAAAGTACACCAGCTCAACAAGGGTTTTATTTGCAACCATTTACAGACATCATACAACACATGTCAGTGGGAGCCCAGGCTCCTTCCATGGGGGATGCCGTCACTTGACTATGCTGCACCTGAGTTCATGCTGTCGAGGACATGTGATGTGTCATGTGACATGTTCTCCTTTGGTGTGTTAATTTATGCTGTTTATAATGATGGAAAGCCACCTTGTGAATGTGTGGATGATATCACTGCCTTTAAAAGAAACATTGAGCAGGTCAGTGAATGAACTCTGATGGGCTATTCATTTTGAAGTGTATTATTGTAATTTAACAATTGATGATTTTACTGAGTTTAAATAAAAAATCCTTTTACGAGCCTAAGTGGCCCACTAGAGCCGGTGCTTATTAATGGTTTCTGTAGTGTTAAGTGGATAAGATCAAGAGTCATTGACTCCCCTGGCCATGGACGGGATATTAATCCATTGCAAGTTAACCCCCAGCAGAAGCTGGTACTCATTTTACCGACTTTGGAAGGATGGAAAGCTGAGTCAACTTTGGCGAAAAAGAAGGTCACACAAATGTTCAACACTGAGCTGAGCCGGGGGTCAAACCTGGGACTTTGTGGTTAGAAGGCAGAGATCTTACCACAGTGCCAACTATGCCACTGGTTAAATTAAATTATAATAGAAGTACCTTATTTACTTGAATAAGAATTGCCTCCAAATGACCTCTGCTCTTGATTACGTGTGGCACCAAAAATTTGAAAAAACTAATAAGTGGTGCCCCCAAATAACATACTGTGGTGCTTAACCCTTTAACCCGCAAACACTACAAATGATGTGTTGATAAATTCTCCCAACTGAGCTTCATACTTTCTATATAAGTGGTTTGGGAGAATTTGGCATTTCAACTTCCACAACTTGTTCCACTTGATCAATTCGTTATTTCTCATTACCAGTTATATTATTTTGTTTGAGTTATGAAAGGAGAAGTTAGATGTTGATAAATTGCCTGAGGTTGATAAAGTTAAGGTCTTGTCCACACTAATGTATTTTCATCTCTGATCTGGCTCCACTTTTAGGCTTATCAAAAATGCATCAGTCTGTATCCCATTTTGAGATAATTTTAAAGGTAATGTCTTCAGCATCTTAGTGTGGACAGAAGCCAGCCTAAAATCATCAAAATTTAGGTGTTTTCAAAATATTAAAAATGCACTAGTGTAGATGGGGCATAATATTTCCTTTTGATTTAATTTCAGATGACTCACAGGGGGCGCACTCCACTGGGCTCAGTGCCGGAAGCATTACAGGATCATGTTAGAAACCTGATGAGTCTTACACCTGCACTGAGAATGGATGCACATCAGATGTCCAAGGTAATGCATAGCTTTTGATGGTTAATGATGATGAAAATGGTGATGGTGATGGTAATGATGATGATGATAATCATGGTGGTGATGATAATGGAAATGATGGTGACGATGGTGATGATGATGATGGTGACAATGGTGATGATGATGATGATGGTGGTGATGATGATGGTGATGATGATGATGGTGATGATGATGGTGATGGTGATGGTGATGGTGATGGTGATGGTGATGATGATGGTGATGATGATGATGATGATGATGGTGGTGGTGGTGATGATGATGGTGATGATGATGATGATGATGATGATGATGGTGATGTTGATGGTGATGATGATGGTGACAATGATGATGATGGTGACAATGATGATGATGATGATGGTGGTGATGATGATGATGATGATGATGATGATGGTGATGATGATGATGATAATGGTGATGGTGATGATTGTACTGCTAGTCGCAACAATCGCCAAGGTTCCAAATATTTCACTGTTTATTCAATCATCTTGTTTACAGGAGAGTATTCGAAATCTATCAACAGATTAGACTTGTAGTTAACAAATGCCGGGATTAATAGACATTAACAAAGAACGATATTTACATACCCATTGGTGTCTCTCAAATCTGCGACTAGTAGTGTCGGCTTCAACGATATCTTATTAATCTATTACATTAAAGCATTGTTACGTATGCCTCATAAAACGTCATGCATTAATTTCGTATTAGAACGAAACAGTGATAACTGACTTTTTTTTTTTTGGTGTAGATCCTTGCTCAAATCATATGGCGTAACGAGAATCGCAATCCACCCCGGTTTAGCAACATCCATGAAACCTTTTTTTTTAGCACATTATCATATGTGGCCACAGAACATTGAATAAAATATACTTTTTTTCCATAAACCAAGATGATGTCTCCACCCTTCATGTGAGGAACATGATAACAAGCATTGACATCTTTTTTTATCTTAGGGACATCAGTTACATTTAAGGTTTCCTTTTGCAATTCGGGGGTGGTCAGTTCAACTGTGCTTGTTTTCGCACAACTGGTGTACTCGAACTTTATTCTTCCAGCAGTGGTGATATAATTGAAGACGGCCAATTCAAAGTAATCGCCTCTCATCTCACCTGTTGGCAGGCCTCATACTTCAACCATCTTTATCTGAAGAAAAGGAAGTCGTAAAATTAGCCTCACCTCTCTTACACGTGACGAGATTTTATTGTTCTTTATATGAAAATACCAACAGTGCTTTGCAACCCAGAATAATTTGGTATTTGTATTGTATATTTGATATATGTGGCAAATGTGAAGCAAATTCATATTTGCTTATGCACTATTGCTGGGACTATTTCCATTACCGTGAAATAATCTATTTACAAACTTAAATGTCAAAAAGGTGGGGCCCAGCCGGGTGCTTGAGGGATTTCTCATAGAGGACGATGTATGTAACCCAATGCGCACCGCCTACTTCAAAACAATCTGACAGCTCTGTTTAAGGGTTTGTCAATATTACTTCCATATCCTATATGTCTTAGCACATGCCATTTTTGCTTTTATTAATATTTTATTAATATTCATTTATCTTTGTCAGTCTATAATGTTCTTTAAAGAACGAAGACTTATTCGGTAAATAAATAAAAAAATAAATTTCATGCTTTTAGCAGAAAGTGAGCAATTTGTGCATATACACAGAAGACAATGTTAGAACTTACCACATCTGTTGCTGTTGCTGTGTTGCCGACCAGTACATGCAGTATAGTTTCTTTTGCCATCTCTGACACTGGCAGAATTCTTTGGGAGGGATATTCACCTTCATATTTCAGAAGGGTCCAAGGAAGTTGCCATTTTAGCACATTCAAAGTGTTTAAAAAATGCCACCGGACAGACAACATGCAAGTACTTGAATGCAATAATTATCACCACCGCGAGATTCCAAATCTCTCTTTAAAACTTTGCCCAATCCCTGTATTCTTTTGTTGGTGAATTGTTGAAGTAGCACATCTAGATCACACAGGCTACTCCCAGAGGAAAACTTGAGAAAACCAATCCAACACGAAACCTCTCCAGTGACCCATCCAAAGCTGGCCAACACTTCGTGTATCTTCTAAAAATGAAACAAAACACTTTCTCCACAATCAGATTACAATGGGCAATTCCATATGAAAACTGAAAAAATGAAAAATTTAAAAAAAACCTCTGACTGATCACATTTATAAGGAACCACGAGTTTAATGACCAAACTTTAAAAAAATGGTACAATTTTTTTAGCCTGCTACCTGCGGGGTCCCACAGTATTACATTTGTAACTCTTACTGTAAGCTAAAACAGCCCTTTCTGTTAACTAAGTTTGAGTGATGAAATTAAAATAGTAAGCAGCACTCAAAATTTGAAATATTTCCAAAGATAGATAGATCACATGAAGTAATCTATAAAAATGTTGCTTTTTCAAACTTTTGAAATTGAATTTTGCTCATATTTTTACCAAAAGTTTGTTACGGACGTTACATGTGAATATCGCCAAAAGTATAGTTTTATTTGTTTTTTAACAGGTTAGAGGGAATCTTTCAAGGGTATCTGGGATTCTCTCTTAATTATTAATTGGCAATTTATATATGACAAAAAATTTGCCTAGCTTTTCATTTCTGGACCTCAAAAAGCGTTACGGATGTTACAATGTATGTGTTACGGATGTTACAACATTTATGTTACGGACGTTACATAAACATTTGTTTTAACTAGTAGTCAAAAAATGGTGATAAAGATTTTTCTAAAATACCTTTACTTTAATTTCATAAATCTTGCAGACCAGAATCACACTGGAATCACTAATGATACAAATGCTGGTAAAGAGAATGTTTATCAAATGGATGCCTTTAAGTCATGTTTTGGACAAAAATGTAGCATTTAAAGTGTTCTCATGTTCCCCCCCCCCATTAAACACGTACCTTCCCTAAACGGCCAAAGCCTGTTCAGCCGGATTGAAGAGTAAAACGCACCTGCTCAAGTACAGGTGTAGAGGATCATTGGTGTCCATGTCTTGATTTGGAAGTCGCGTCAATTGAAGAGCCCGCGGTAAAAGAAGTAGCGGAGGCTGTAGTAAAGTACATCAATGATCTGACGTCAAAGAGTGAATTGTGATAACTAACGGATCGTTGTCTTAGAAGTCATTGAACAATTTGAGAGAAGATGTCTAAGTTTTTCAAAGTTTCAAAAGTTTTGCGGCCACTGTCTTTCATTCGGTTTACGGAAGGTTTGAGAAAGAGTTTTGACAAAAGATAAGTAGACAGTGAACTGAAATTTTTGCATTTTATTGTCATAGCTACTAAAGTCAATGAAGTGAAAATAACTTTCACCAAACAAATTCATTTGCCATAAATACTTTTAGACTGTTTTTGATCGCAAAAACAAACAAGGTTGATAAACGAAGATTGTTTCAGCATGTTAAAAAGACCATTACAGACAAGCTTTTAAAGGCAGCCTGTTTAAAACGGTTTTGTTTATCTAGTTTTCACTAAGCGCGCACGTTTTCATTTGCTTTTTCTCTGTTGAACGCTTACATGCGTTGTTTGTGGCACTATACAATGGAGGTGTGACATTTTTCCTTCGGATGAACTAAAAGAGGCGTTTTTGTGGTGAAAACATTGCACTAAGAACTGTTGTTTTTAATTCAGCTTCTAAAACCATGGTAAAAAGGTTTTTTGCTTGGAAACCTTTCAAAGGTTTCCAAAGTTCCCATCAAGTTCCGGGTCATGACTTTCGAGCACTTGGTTGGCTCCTAAAGGAGCTGTTTTTTTTTTAATTGGCTTTACTCGCCAAGACGAAATTTACGACTTTTCACGTGTTTTTTTTTCTACGTGGTATCTAAACGAACCACCGCGGGAAAAGGTTTTACCTCAACACCTGGCCATTTCGTCTCGTCGACAAGGTACTTTCTCCACCCCAATTCCTTTTTTTCTTTTCTCCTCCGATGACATGTCTCTTTCTTGCTGAGGGTTTTATTAATCTTTCGACAGTTCTTAAGAACTGGTCGAATCATCTTTGCTAAAATTTTTAAGAAATTTCAATGCCGCAAGAAGCCATTCTATTTTGGTCTTGGTCCCATCTGGACCTACTCCATTTTTTCGGGTGGCCACCAGGTACTTGTTGATTGTTGGTAGGTCAGTCACCCACTGCCAGTCACATTTTCCTGGGTTGGCGAAGTACAAGTACCGGCCAAGCTCAGAGACTATTTCGCCAGAATCTGCTCTCTCACCACCGGCGATGGACTCAAACCAACGCAAAAAACCCTTAAAATGTTGCCTGGGAAATTTTTGGTATAATCCGCCGGACTTCATTAGCTGGAATCGCCTCTTAGCGGCGCTTGCGTCTGGAATATGTTGACGAAAGGCTGACTGGGCTTTGGCCACGTATTCCTTTTCACCCTGGTCAGCAAAGTATTTTTGGAGAAGGCCAACGGGTCCGGATGGAGCGGTATTCTCTCTAAGGACAACGTTGTAATACCGCGTTTTTGCGCCTCTCCTGCGCTTGTTTAACTTTATTCCCAAACCAGCCTGCGCAGTTTTCTCTTTAAATAACTCGATCGACGTCGTTTTTTCTTTTTGACAGAAAAGTTTATACGCTTCTTCGGCAGGAAATCGGAAGGTCTCCACTTTCTTAAAATATTGACTCCAAAACATCTTAATTTTCTCGTCTAGTGCCATATCTCTGCAATATATTTCTGAAACAAGATATTTTTACTCGAAGTTGAGACAAATTATACGTTAATTAGTACAATGACGTGCTTAATTGCTCAATTACATGAAGTTTCTTCCCAGCCTTCACTCGGACAATGCAGTATAATTAGCTAATTTGTTTATTAATTTTATAGAGACGTATATATAATTAGTCTAAGCGAAGTATTACTTCAGTCGCACGTGTGAGCGACCAAACAATTTTGCCGCAAATTGTTTTTATTTAAAAGTATTACTTGAGCTATTACTAGTTTTGGAAAACTACTTTAGCGGGAAAAATCAGGAAAGTATTATTCAAATTGCCTTAAAATGTTGTGTTTACATGCTAAAAAAGAGAGATTTTCGTTCTAACTTTATATACTGAACTCAGCGCGCGTGCGAGCGACAAAATGTTTTGGTTGCCAAAATTGTTTTTATTTAAAACTATTACTTGAGTGCGCGCGAGCGCCATTGAAAGTTTGTAAAGTTTTTGCGCGAGTTTGTTGGTAAGTTATCCATGTTTAAACATATTTATTGTAGTTTTTATATACACAAGGTAGGTGAAACTGCGTAAAGATCTTTACCATTATGTCATGTATGTAGGAAAGCGACATGCTTGCTAGTTCGCCTGTAGTATTTGGCTGGCAGGACTGCCATAAACTTAGCTAGGCTCGGGATTGATGACAAAACCAGATTCCTTTACCAAAAAGTCCTTATGCCAGCCTTGCATAACCTCAAAATTAAAGTATAAAATATTAAAATCATTGTTCATTTTTATTTATTCGACTTTTACTTAGTTCGTAATATACAATTATTATAAATATTATTTATTTACAAAAAATGAAAATTTTTTTTAGTATGTTATAACTTTGGCTTTTGGTAAGACATTTCAGGCCTTGGAATATAAGAAAGCGTATCCTTGCAGCATACTTTTTACATGAACTGTCAAGAACTGACACTTTTCCTTATAACATTTACAAAAGGAGTGAAATCCTGAAATCCCATCAAAATTATCAAATATTCTGCCTGCTAGTTATGGGAGCAGCCATAGAAAGTTAATCACACACCAAGAAAAATAATGGACTGTAAACTCATTTAAGATTGTTTCTTACCTCTTTGTACAAATTCAGTGCAGTTCTTTCATATGTAGAGCCCCATTCTGGTGCCTGTGTCGAAAACATTGACCCATAGCACAGATCCTTTATGAGGCTGATTGATGGTGACG
The DNA here is from genome assembly GCA_026546935.2 of Palythoa grandiflora. Taxonomy (NCBI): domain Eukaryota; kingdom Metazoa; phylum Cnidaria; class Anthozoa; order Zoantharia; family Sphenopidae; genus Palythoa; species Palythoa grandiflora. The sequence continues at coordinate 3,973 of JAOCPT020289110.1, read as the reverse complement.
TGGGGTCTGTATGACAAGCTTGGTGAAATTTGCTGGCAGATATTCTCCCAGCTCGCATTTTAAACCACAAAGGTGATTTGCTTTGGCTCCTTGTAGCTTCTTCAACTGACTGACACTGCTCTGGTGTAATGGCCATTGAAGCAAAAGTTGTTTTTGATTTTTCTAACAAGCCATTGAAGTCCAGATTGCAAAGTTCACTCTCATACAGTCCAGCTAGTGGTTCAGGTACATCTAAATCGTCTGCTTTCGGCTTGTAGTTACTGCTGTAGGGAGAAATTAAAGACAAAATAGCTGGGTGCATATTAGATTTATTCAAGGCCTCGAAGAATTTCTGGATGTTAGCTTGTGCTGGGGAATAATATTCAGATTGGCATTTGAAGTCGATTTTGTGCTCTCAGTGCCTTGTTGCCTAAGAGGAGCAGAAAGTTCAGATATTTGGGCATCCAGCTTCTTTTTCTTCGTCTTTGAAGATGTAAAATTAATGTGTTTGAGTTCCTGATAAGGAATATTTGTCACAGCTGTCGGCAGCAACCACTTACAAGGGACCGAAGTGCATGACTTTGATCTTTTCATTCGTACTCTGGCTTCCACGGCGAACAGAATTGCTGCTTCATGGGAACATGGCCCTCCTAAGCCTGCCATGCGTTTGCAGTGGGCTGTTATTATCGACCCTTCGTTAGTTGCAGCGATCCAGGTCTTCAAAGGTGTTTCATTCAGTCACTGAGAGTGGTTAACCTGCACGAAGAAAAACATTAGATAAATTCTTCCACTCTTCGTCTTTGGTTGCGTAAAACAAACGAATAAGGCGTTAAATTTTGGAAAGCACCTACCTTTACGATCAAAACCTTGACATTACTGGTAGCTTTTCCTACATAAATACACCTGACCCAGCCAGCAACAAAATACTGGTATGCTTCTAGGCTTTTATAAACCTTGATCAGCTCTTTGGTGTAGCTACTGGTCGCAAAGATCAAGTAGTTTGAAATATCCGGAAATTCTACTTCTGGCCTTGATTCTATCGAATGCGAGTAGAAATTGGTGCTCACATTGTAAGGATCGATATTAGAGATTAATTTTAGCTTTTCCAGGTAGTTTTTTCGCTCATCTGAGGCTAGAGATTCAAGATATTTTGGGAGAGATGGGGCACCCTCGTTCCGATTAGCGGCCATGTTTGATCTCATATGCCCGGTGTCATGGCGGCGTAGTTACCGTTGCTACGGGGATCACGTGATGGTGCAAAGCCTCTTTAGAGCTTTTCTCTAAACCTACATATCTTAACTCTGAATCAATGTACATTCTGACGCCACCCGCTGAAAGAGGTGTCGGGACATATTCAAAAGTGTAACCTGGGATTTCAGGATTAAAGTCGATAGAATTTGCATTTCTGATTCCCGTTTCTGTTACTCCAATAACACTGAAATGAAAATTAAGTTCATCAAGCAAATGGGTTTGGAAGTTTTCGTGATTTCTTTTTAAGCTGCTAACATTATGGCAAAAAAGACAGTTGGCGATAAGGAAGTTGTTCATTTAACCGATTTTTTAGCTGACTAAACTATATGGGGAGTAGTATTTAAAGCGGATAGGATAAATAGTAAAGAAAACAGTGTCATAAAATTTATTGTTTACAGAGTTTAAACTAAAGATATCAATGTCATATAGGCTAGGTAATCGTTCAACATATTTTTTAGAAGGATGATTGTCATTTGTTAAATTTGTCATGGCACTGGATTATGGAACTCTGCCCATGGTACGGTAGTTCATCAAGAAAAGCCTTATTTTGCTTAATTTCGGCAGAAATCGGCATTGCTAGATATTAGAGTACTGGAATCTTCTAACTACAATCATACAAATACTTAGCTGAGTATATGTAGTATGGGACTGATTTTTGAACAAAATGTGTAAAGCATCATTTCAAGTTTTATTTGATAGACAAGGTCCTGGATTTGCTTAAAAAGGTGCTGGAAAGTCCAGGAAAAGTCCCTGAATTTCACATCCAGTAAATAGTGGCAACCCCGAGTCGATTGTGAGGGAAATTGTGCAGGATTGTGTAATTTTGCCCCCCCAAAAAAATTGTTCTAACACTTCTTATCAAAGCAAACATTGAATTCTTTCCCTACCTTTTTTACCACAACATAGTCAAATTCCTCCTGTAATGATTAATTTACTTCTAGATTTTACTTCAGCTGTGTTTCGTCTTATAGCTTGAAGTGTAAAACCTATTTTATACTGATTCTGTGTTCGCTAGAGCTATCAGATGAGCAAATGAAAAATACGGTCAGCACTCATCTCCATATTTCAGAATGACGTGATGTCATACTCCCAGTTCCGATGCGACTTCGGACTTCCGAAAAATAATATGTGTAAAATAAACATGGCGAAAGATTTGTCCGACGATTTTGCGAAATCAGTGATCGCTTTAGAACTAGCAGCTATTACTGCATCGGAGAAGCGACGGTAAGCAGCTGATTTTTCTACGATTTCAGTGAGTTAAGATTTTGAGTTAGACAAATATAGGCGTTTAAACGTTGTTTTGAAATATGGAACGCAGCTCCATACTTCAAAATGACAACCTAAGAAATGGCAATTTCAAGGGCTGCAAAAATGTCATAAGGGTCTTATCTATAGCCCATGACTCTGAACTGGTGGTCTCGTAGTGTTACATCCTTATAAAGAGAGAAGATGGATTTAAGGATTTGAAAATGTGTAACAGGTACTGAACTATAGTCGTTATTGTTATTTAATTAACAAATTTAGGTACCAGTCAAAATTTTGAAATGTACTGAACAATTAATTGCCATGTTGCTGCACTAGCTAAGTCAGTGACCAGTTTATGTTTTAGGAGAGAAATGAAAATGTGAAGTATTTTTTCAACTAACAATCAACAAATAAATATATAATTCGTTTATCAACATTATTTCAAGTTTTTAAACCCAGTAGCTGCTTTGTAGGAGCTTGGAGTAAATGTAGAAGATTCATTAATTCATCCCTGATAACTGCCGAGATCAAAAACCATTATACCAGCAGAACCAGATGAGTTTTTTCCCCGAGGAAAAACGATCTTTGAACAGATTGATGCAATCTTCCCTAGTTATGTCTTTTTTCCAGATACATGGATCTTGTACCACTTCCACTGCTTTTCTTATTTCTGGACATAGCCATGTTTCTTTTCATTCTGATGCTTCTCTCCCACTTCAAAACGTAATGATAATTTAGGTTTTTGATTTATCAAAACCAGGCTTTGCTCCTTTTTCTCTTCCTTATTTCGTTGCAGTAAAGGAAGTGCCACACTTTCTTTTACCTTGTTTGAGCAATTCTTTGGTTTTACTATTTTAGCTGCTCTTTTTATCGTTCTTATTATCGGCCGAAGCTGAGCTCCCTTTCTTACTTATGCAAAAAGCCATTAGCTTTAGGCGATCACCTTTTGCTTTGACTCAAAGTCAGATTCCTTCATTATACTGGTTGCATCTAGATCAATCTGTAGATTCAATATACTGTTTTTTCTATGATAAATAAAAATATTACAGAATTATCAGTTAAATAACTATTTCTCCTCTTTGAAAAGTAATATTTTCGTACATGAAAATGACACCTTTTTTGGTTGTGAAACGTGATGGTAGAACGTTCAAAAAAAGTGATGAATGTTTACGCAAACACCTAATGCGATCTTAGGGTGATAAACCACGCGGTAGTCCGGTTGCGCCCATAAGATGCTTCTAGGCATAAGTCAGTAATCCCTAGGCACGTTTTACTGGCTAAAAACCACACAGCTAGGTAGTTATATCATTTTTTTTCGGTTTGTGAACCACGCATTTTCGCCAAGTTATCTATGCAGAAAACTTACAGTCAACTTGATATTACTGTAACAGGAATTTTCCCTTCAGGAAAATTATTAGTTAACGTAATTTAGTATATACAAACTCAGTGACCTTGGCGATATACGCATTCTGATTGGTTCGCTATCTCAGGCTATTGG
>JAOCPT020288218.1:0-13567 GCA_026546935.2 Palythoa grandiflora | reverse complement strand
CACCTCCCCAGTTTGGTAACCCCACCATTAATTTTCTTGGAGTTACAGAGGGAACGCGTTAGACCGTCCCCCCCCCCCCCCTCACTTCCACTCCAGGGAAGCCCAAAAAAGAACAGTCTGAATAGGGTTAATAACTTTAAATTTTTACTTAGCCGGAATTATGACTTCTCTTTAGTAACAGAAATATCCCTTATTAAAATAAAAAGGAAAAATATGTGAAGGAAAAATATAAGAAAGGTTAGACTTGAAAAAATGTGGTCACCGTTGGGGTTCGAACCTTGAATCGACTATTAGTGCGGAAAGGTAAAATATCAAAATATTCATGCGTTTCGAATTTACCACTACCCACGCACATTTTTACAAAGTTGAGGAAGAAAAACAATCATATACGCTGGGAGACGGGGTAAGGCATTTTGAACAGGGAAATTTGTCATGGTTGAGCCACATGGCGAACGAACATTTTAAGTGCGCTTGGATTTGAGATTTTCCTCTGTTTCAAGACCAGAATAGTTTCATTTCCTATCCCTTTGAAATTTGCAAATTGGACACAGATGTAAACAAAGCAAGTGACATTTACGAAGAAGCGAATTAAGCTTGATTCTTAATAAATATCGTCTACAGGTACAACTGAATAATTTGATTGTCTACAGTTATATTGTTAAAAAAGCCGTTATATTGTTATAAATAAAGCTGAAAGAGTTGAGTAATGTTGAGCGGCCGTGGTATGTCTTCGACTTCGTTTTCAATGACATCGTATGTTTTTAAACTTAACTTCAATTTTGAAAGGTTTTGACACAAACTTCTGCATCTCTATTATTTATGTATCTGTAGAGTACTGTTTGTGGTTGCCGATTTCTCGATTCTCTTTTTTAGTTTCTGGTTTTGCCGTTCAGTAACGCCCCTACCAAACGGCTTATATAGAAATTGTGAAGCTCATTTGACGTGGTTAGGGATCAAAGGGTTTATGCGTCCTTTTAAAACAATAGGTGCTTTTAGATACATAATGACAAACTTAAGTTTGATTCAAGTTTTTTCATTATTATTTCACACCTACATTTATAATATTGTTCTTTTAATGAACTACTGTGTTTTTTTAGTATTATTTGAATAATCGTAATAGCTTTATTTTTGATTTGATAACATTGCTAGAGTTGCTTAAACAGATGAGTTAGGACTTAAGGTAAGGAGAATTTTTAGATAACAATTCACTTGGTGTCGTTATACTTTTTCTTGCTCCCAAGTACATACAATAATTTTAGTTTAATAATTTGATGTTGCTTTTCCGGCGTACTTTACTTTTATAAAATTTAGACCTATAGCGTTTGTCTTGAACAAATACAAGTTCAGTATTTTTTTAATTGAGATCACTACACTTATCCGAACTTTGGAACATATGCAGCCTTTTTCAAGAAAATATCTTATTTTTCTTTTTTGAACGCTCTCTTTTAAACAAATAATACCATTATGAAAAACTGTATGTAGTTTCTTTTCTCTCTTGCTTGCTTGAGTAAAATGCGCAAATCATTTAAAAACTAAAATTTATTCTATAATTTAAGTTGTGGTGGTTATAGTGGCAGCCTTAATTAACATATCCAAAGACAGCGAAAAGCTCGCTGTAGATATTCATTCCATCCACTGAAACTAAACTTACTTAATTATACAGTTACGCAAACTATAGAATTAGTATTTTCTGACATATTTTTATATTTATGATCAGAAACGACCGCAAAATGATCATTTTTGTTCCCCAGTTTGTTTCGATGGTAATGTCTATTGTTTCATAGATAAACTTATCTGATATTGTATCCGAGTTGGTAGAGCGGGTAATGAAACAAAATTATTATCAACTACACAGAGGCCTGTTTCCTAACTTATTGTTGTATTGTCCTTTTTGTCCTCATATAAAAATTCAAAGTAAGTTACTACCTTAGAAATGTATTTTTACGCACTTAATTCATTATTTGTGCTAAATAAATTTTCGTTGGTCGAGCATAAAAAGCGTTAAGAACCTGTTTTCTGAAATTTTGTCAATTTAATTCAGTAAAGTGACTAAGGGGAACCCTCAAAATTTTCATAAGTCTCTCTCAGCTGTGAGGTTGGCGTAGTGATAAAGCTTGATAAGATTTCTTCCTTCTAAACACAAGGTTCAAGGTTCAAAGCCCGGCTCGGTCGAGTATTAAACATTTGTGTGACCTTCTTTTCCGCCAAAGTTGACTCAGCCTTCCATCCTCCCGAGGTCAGGCGGTCAAGGGTTCATTAATGTCGCTTTCTTCTTTTTTACGGACGAGTGAGGAAGTCGAGTAAGGGTAACCAACTGTCTGTCTCCCCTCAGCCCAACACAATTCTTAGACAGCGTCAGCTTAGCGACCGCACGCCAAGCCATGGAGGCCCAAATTTTCTAGAATTCGTGAGAATGATGCCCAGAAACTGTCAGCGTTTCTGTGTGCTCTTTGCCTTGATATCCAGCTAAGTATGCGGTTTCTATTGTTATTTTCATTTACGACTTTTTATTTTGTTGTTGATCAAGTGTTTTTAGCTTGTAACTCGTTCTATTTCTGCAGCGAAATGGAGTCGAGAACTTCAAACTGCGCGTTCTTTCCCCAATCCCAAAGCCACAGTCTTTTGCTGTTTTCATCTGGAGGAAAATTAAGATTTGATTTGTCAGGAGGTGAGTGGAACAATTTAATTGAGTGTATCTGCTTTCTGCTTCATGCAGTTTCACTTCGGTCACTTACAAATTCCGCCTAATCACGTCCGTCTGGTATCAGCAACAGTTCTTGTCGATTTCAAGTTTTCTAGTTCAAAGCTTTGCTTCGTTCGCGAAACTTTCCCTTCCAGCACGTATTCTTGTATTATTTTCGTTTAGATGACAAAGCCGTTGTACTTAGAGCTGTAAAATGGAACTTTTATAGTTGTCATTGCAGTTTGTTGCTGGCGGTGACTAAAGTTGAGTATCGAAAGTTATCTAGGATTAGTTTAAGAATTTTCAAATTCAATTTGTATTCGACAACAATACAGACTACAGTTCTATGAAAATAAAATAGAAAGTTCAAAAACTTTAATAAATTGTAACGTTTTGTGGAAAAAAAAATATTGAAACTACATGAAGCAGAAAGCAGACACACTCGATAGAATTGTTGCATTCACCTCCTGAAAAATCACCTCTCCATTTTTCTCCAGTTGAAAACAACAAAAGACAGCGGGGAAAGAACGCGCGGTTAGAAGTTTTCGACTCCATTTCGCTGCAGAAAAAAGAGTTATAAGCTAAGAATAGCGTAATCAGCGACAAAATAAAATGTCTTAAATGACAATAAAAACGCATAGCTGGATTGCAAGGCACATATCGCACGCAGAGCACACAGAATCGCTAACAGTTTATCGGCATCATTTTTCGCAAATTCTAAAAATAGAAAATTTGGGCCTCCATTGCTGGGCGTGTGGTCGCTAAGCTGACGCTGTCTGCGAAGGTCAAAAAATTGTGTTGGGCTGAGGGGAGACAGGCAGTTGGTTGGCCTTACTCGATTTCCTCTCTCGTCCGTAAAAAAGACGAAAAAGACATTAATGAACCCTTGACCGACTCCGGGAGGATGGAAAGCTAAGTCAACTTTGGCGGAAAAGAAGGTCATACAAAAAAGAAGACTGAAAGAGACGTTAACGAACCCTTGGGTAGGTAAATAAGTATCTGCTTCTGCTGGGGGCTTACCTGTGATGGATTAGTGTGCCATCCAGGGGAAGAAAGTAACTTTTTAGTTACATTCTCTCTCTCAGTAGCGACGACTAGTGATGCAGGAATTAAACTCATCTCGATGTATTTCACTCTCGCCGTTGTTAGCGTCACCATGGTCAATGCTTTGGGTTTCTAGCATTTGTCGTGGAACTGTCAGACTTTCTGGATTTGAAGATTTTCGTTTCATATAGACATTTAGAACAAGTTTCTAAATCTATTGTTGCTTCATTGGAGTTTTCAGAAACAAATCACCGAACGCCGCCGGATAACTTGTAAACATCGATGTTCATTTAAACCAGTGATTTAATCGGTCTCGGTTACATATCCGAAACCCCAAGCGTAAAATTTCTCTGTTTCATTTTTGTTTTGGTGGCCCAAAATAGCGACGTCAATCAGCGATACTCAAACAAGCTTCTCTGCACCTTACAATTGAGCTTGTATAAAGAGAAAATAATTCAGTAAAGCAGTGGACCTTAAGTCTTCTTCTGCGATATCTGGTAACTGGCATTTAAATTTTGAAACTGCTGCGCATAATACTCTTTACCATTAAGCTTTATTGGACATTATTCGTTTTTATTTAGTTTTGAGCTTCGATCACAGATAAAATGAAAATGATTAAGGAAAAATTGAAGACAGGTTTTATCTTTAAATTAAATAAAAGAAAATATTTGAATGGTTTCCGCGCAGAGGTTACTTTATGTACAGCTTCTGCAATGAGCAAATGAAAAGGTTCCTTTCACCTCATTCTCTATTCTTTTGCGACCAATCATATTCTTTGTTTTAAAAACAGTCTCCTGCAACGTGTAAACCAGTAATAAGGTGAGAACAAAAAGTTCAAACAGAGGCGGAAAAATTCAGATTTTCGGCTTATGCGGCAAATTTAGCAGCAAAAAGCAAGAAAATCATCAACAATTTAGCTAATTTGACTGGAACTTTTAATCATCCTGCGTGTTTTGGTTAGCTTCTAAGGGCTTGTAAAAGTTTTCGGCCTATCGCATTAGCTGAACAGACGTATAATGATATATCTCTATAACTAATTTTAATATGCTGTATGATTCAAACAACTAAATCAAAATGATCTATAACAATAATGACAAGCCGACTCCTTTCCGTTAAAACAACAGGAAACAGAGGACATGGCAAAATTAAAATTTCTTCAACATTATTTTTTTTTAACATTAAGGTTTCTTTCAACCATTTAATGTCATAAGATAAATGTTAGATTTTTTAAAAATGTTTGAGAATAGCTACAAAATACCTCGGGAGATAACCTTGTAGCCAAAAAGTTTCACTGTAAATTCTATTGTTCTACCACATTTCCATTAAATTCGGCAAATGAAATATCCGACGTTTAAAACAGCCCTAAGGTAGTCCTCAAAAGTGTTTGTAAACCTATTTTTGTTTTTTATAAGTATTTTTTTCGTTATAAAATAGGAGAAAAACGTCAAAAAAACCATATCGTTTTCTGCACAGTTGTGAAGTGTATTAAAAATGTGAAAATCCAAACAATGTTTATGAAGCCCTAACGTTTTGCTATTAATTCATGATTCACTGTTATAAAAACAGTTGAAATCATTTCGTTTTTCTTTCCCTTACAAACGGCTCAGGATTTAAAGAATCAAAATCGAATTAATTGCAAAAAATTTGGACATCCTGATGATCAATAACTGGTTCCATTTTACTTAACAGTATACAGTTTTTCGTTTTAGTTCGATTAATCAAACTTTAAACATTATATTCATAAAATGCAAATTAGTGTTTCTGTTGTTTGAATAGAAGTCATAGATAAAATCTATTTGAACTTTAACTAATCTTTAGAAGGTAAATGGACGTAAAGGGTTAAATAAATGGACGGCTCACTACGGAACTACGGCTCCTTTTATCTGTAGTATTACATCCATTTAATCAGGAAGAGTAAACGACTTGAATTATTTCGCTTCAAAAAAATCAAATATTGTATATAGTTCTCCTAGTTTTCTTTGAAAAATATCTTTTGTTTAGGGCAGACCATATTAAAAAAATTAACAAAGAAGTTTGTTTATTATCATTTGTTACTAGTACTGGTGGCCGGCTTTTTATTTCATAATTAAAAAAAAACCTGTACTGAATATGCCCGCAGGTGCTTCAAAAGCAGTAGCTTTTTTCTGTTTTAATAGACAATATAAAGCTCAAAGTGGCATCAGTTCGGAAAACGACTATGACATCTGTGCTAGATGAATTCATTTTCGCAAATAGTAATTGCTATCTAAAATGGCAGGTATCTACCAATCTGTATTGAAAGAAAATGCTTGGATAAGAAACGAATGGTTGCACTTCTAAACATTAACGGGTAACATGGATATAAGATTTTGATAAGAAAAACTTGATAGATTTAGAGCACTTGGTAACAACGTACGCTACGGATAAAATCGATTTTCTAGTTTGATCTTGATAAAAAACAATAGATCTGGATATGCGTGGTAACTCCGTGTGTAATTTTGTGTGCAAACGTGTTTTCTGACAGAAAGCATAGATGAAGTATTCCTGATATTTCTCGTTGTGTACCCAGATGTCAATTTCTAATGAAATTTGCACTTTTTTATTACGTTTCTAGCTCCAGTGACGTGCAAGGAAAGCAAAAAAACTGCGATAGTAATCATTGCAACTGCTTTCAACAACGTGAAAAAAGATGTCTTCTAGCAAAGTCATTGTCCAAAAATTAAGCAACATATCCCAGATTGGTCAAAATGGAAGCCACATTGCAACCACAAGAGTCATTGACACCGAAACTGTTCTCACTGCCTGTTTTTACGTCTTCATTTCTTTTACAGCTGTCTTCGGAAACCTTCTGGTGATGGTAGCCGTACGAACGACCCACAACCTACAGTTTTCCAGTAACTATCTGCTCGCCAATCTCGCACTGGCTGATTTCTTACAAGGAGCAGTTTCACTGCCTCTGAGGTTGTACGAACTCCTAAAGCCAGGTCTGGATCTGACGGCCTTTTGTCCAATCGCCATTCCAGTTTCTATCTTGTTCGGTGGTACATCAAACTTGAACATCTTACTCATCAGTGTTGAGCGGCTTGTTGCAATACAGTGGCCCTATCTCTATTATACTCATGTCACTACAGAGAGAATCATAGCCGTCATTTTGTTCAGCTGGATATCGGTGGGGCTACTTGCACTCCTGCCTGCTCTTGGTTGGGGCGGAATCCCATCTCACACAGCCGTAGTCACATTTTGCCGATTTCCATCGTTTTTGAATAAAGAATATATAGCTTTGCTGTATCTTTGCGTCCATGTTATTCCGATTGTTGTAGTTATCTTTTTATATAGCTTTCTACTAAGAATCAGCTGTTCCCACGCCCGAAGAATACACGTACAGGAAATAAGTGTTGTGCATGTGGGGATGAACGAGTCTGTAACGTCGTGGAAATGTAAACGAGCAAAGAATTCGGATTTGAAAAGAAGCGAAAAAGGACATCGCATTGTTCAAAGTCAACGTCAAACCACCAGACAAGTTAAAGCCGTGAAAACAGTTTCTGTAGTGGTCGGTTTCTTCATTGTTTTAGTAGTGCCGATAATTGCTATTGACATCATTGAGATGTTAGGAGGACCAGAAGCGCCGATTCCTCTCATTAAACTTACGGTTTGTATGATTTATGCCAACCAGAGCGTGAATGTCTTTATTTACGCTGGTTTCAACAGTGATTATAGAAGAGCATTCAAGAGGATAATCTCTCAAATAATTACTGTTTTGACCCGGAGAGACAGAAACGATTAACCGATCAACTAATAACATTATAACAATGATAATAATGATGATAATGATAATAATGATAATAATAATAATAATAATAATGATAATAATAACAATAACAATAATAATAGTAATGATGATGATGATGATGATGATAATGATAATAACAACAACAACAAAAGTATAAACAACAGTGTTTCTTCAAGCAGATCTTATTTTTTGCGTAAGTGGAATTCTTCTTTAAATGTTTCTTCAGGATCCCAATAGAAGAAAACAACTGCCGTGGTATCGCAACCGCTACAAACCCTACGATTTGATTGGCTAACGTTCTCATTGTGCATTTTATGACTGCCAGAGCGTAAATATTTCTATTTACGCGGGTTTTATTAGTTATAATAAAAGGCCATTCAAAAGAATCTTTCAAATGATAACTTTCATTTCGCAACACCTATGAGAAAAGTAAACAGTAAAACAAGATAAATAGGATGTCAAAAAACGTTGAAAAGAATATATAGAGTTTTGTATTACTGTGACAGCTAGAAAGAAGATCTAAAAAGCTGTAAGAAGACTAAAACCGTAATAAAGCGATTTTATTTAAAAACTGCTATTTATTGATCTATGGAGAACTTGGTGAATTTTTACACATTGTGTGCTGGTAACATTAAGATTTATCAATGTCGTGTACAATGGTATACAGTAAATCCCCGCAAGTAAGAACCTAAATTTTAAGAACCTGTTAGGCTAAAATCTACCAGTTTGCCCCCTCTAAGTAAGAACCTATTTAGCCTAAGATTTGGATTCAGGTTCTTAAATTCTAAAAATAACTATTTTATGGAAATCATTGAGGGGCATGGAGAAACCTGGCTATTTAACAATTATCCCTCGAGCCCGAATGGGATAGAAGCCAATAGCCCATGAGGCCGAATGGGCTATCGGCTGCTAGAAAAATGAAAACTGGAGAAGCAATGGACATTTGGCTGGAGAAAGGAGAAAATTTGGAATTGTGGCATGACAAACTCTCTGTTAAAAAACGGAGGATCTTAATGACAAAATGGACCAGAAAAGCATGGAGAGAGCTCCGACAGGACAAATTATTTTTTAATAAACTGTTTCAGAAAACTGGCTGTCTAATGACCATTGATGGAATAGACGATGAGCTCATCAGACTTCGAGGACTTGATGGCTACGAGTTTTAGCTTTGTACATCATGGACAGAGGTCAGACGTTGGTTTTTGTTCAGATAATTATAAAACTTGTAAAATTTAGATGCAACTGCTGATAGTCAGGGGGGGGTTGGGCAGAGGGTCAAAAGTTATATCACCAGAATTGTAGAGCTTCCTAGAAATAAGACCTAATGACCTAATGACCCTAGATGTTTGTTATCCACCTTTTATGTAAGAACCTGTTTAGCCTAACTGGAAAAAACACAGGTTCTTACTCGCGGGGATTTACTGTACTTATCAAACGAAATATGTAATCAAACGTTTGGCTTTATATGTATACGTTCAAAGAAGAAATCGCCGCTCAAAAAAGCTCAAAACAGCTGGAAGTAAGAACGATGAGCCCATACATGCATTCTGTCTAAAATTTCTAATTTTTAAAATCACATTACGGAAAGAATACTCAGCATATCAATCTCATAATTGCTTTCAGAGAAAGTTGGTTTTGCAGAACCATTGTTTTTGTAGTAGAATTAGAAAGAAGAGCGCGTATGCTAATGTAAATAGAAACTCGCCTATACTGCATACAGGGTTTTTATGTTATCATTTTTTAGTTCCACAACTACTTTGCTTTAAAACTGAATTTTAAAGTTGCCGTGCTGGCCACGCCCAATGAAGATGACCAGGAGTTGCTAAGTCTGGGTCCAGAACTGGCAATGATATTACATCAGGAATTGTCGACTCTTCATTTCAGTGTTTCATTGTATTTCCATACAAACCCAATACTTTTTCGGTTTGTTTATAAATGCCAAAAAAAGATCGGATTTGTATGAAAATACAATGAAACACTAATAAAAATAAACTGGTGGGAAGGGTAGACAATTCCTCAAGTGACAACACGGCCTGTTCTGGGCCCAGACTTAGCAACTCCCAGTCATCTTCATTGTGTCTGGCCAGTACAGGAACTTTAAAGCTCGATTTTGTGGCTCTTTTAGAACTAGAAAAAAACATTAGAAGTGTGGCATACCAGAGTGACATCTAACACAGATAACAATTCTTGCCCCTTACCTGGCCAATACAACATTCTTTTTAATAACAAATATTCATAATTATATACATTTTTATTATTTTGCAATTAATGGTTTTTATTGAATTTTTCATTGCTTTTTTGTCATTCTTTTTACCCGTCAAAGACTGTAGTTCAGGCAGTCAAGTGCTCCTAGTTTTTAATCATTTTAGCCAGAGATTGTTTTAAATTCTTAACTATGAAAATGTGTCGGAACTGAAAATTTTTTTTGTACTCTTTTATGCATTCTAGAGATACCAAAACTGAAAAAAAAGCTTAAAGTAATGTCGATAAACAAATTATCATCGCCTTGGGAATTTGTGAAAGCTGACGTTTCGAATGTTAGCCCTTTGTCAGAGCATCTCATTACTTCAAGTTTGTATCTACTCGCCAACGCATTGAATAGTTTTAAAAAACTATTTACTGAAAGTTCGCAAAAAAAGCTGTTCATCATATAGACACTTTACATTTTTTAGAAGACTATTATATGTAGTGCATTATATGTATCAATGCAAGAAAATATGGAGTTGTTCTTATTAGTTTAAGTACAAGGCACATTTAAGGAGGTAAAATTTGATTTTGTTTGAAAAATTATTTGTTAAACAAGTTAATGAACAACGTTTTGAATCAATGAACAATGTTTTGAATCAAAGTTCTTCCTTCAGGATAAAGAAGGGCTTTAGTCCGAAATGTTGTTAATGAACTCCTTTCTATGGTATCACGGCAGCGTGGTTGCTGCAGTGGTAAGATCTCTACCTTCTAACCACAAGGTCCCAGGTTCAACCCCTGGTTAGCCGAGTTGGTTGAACATTTGTATGACCTTCTTTTCTGCCAAAGTTGACTCAGCTTTCCATCCTCCCAAGGTCAGTAAAATGAGTACCAGCTTCTGCTGAGGGCTAACGGATTAGTGTCCCGTCCAGGGGGAGCCAATGACTCTCATCTGCTTAACACTACAGAAACCATAGATAAGCACTAGCTCCAATGGGCTACTTTGACTCGTAAAAGGATAGCTTCCATAATATCAAGTTTAAATTTAAATCTGCACTGTTTCTGTTGAAACACCAACACAGCGATGGCAATTTGATAGGTTCTATGGCTTACTTTGTTGAATGAAAGTGGGTTTATTTTCAGACTTCCGTCCTCTTCCTTCAGTCTTGGGTGAGAATTTTCCTGGTTCAGTCTCAACTCCTGGTTCATCACTCAAACCAGAACTTTTACCTGCCTATGACATAAAATACAACACATTCTTAACAATCATTCACCATAACCACTAGCACTGTCCGTGTTTAGCCAGAAAGATGAATTATTCGTCTAAGGCAGTGTTTACATGATTCCGGATTGACATTCATTCCGGTACGAGTTCATCCCGGTTCCATACAAATCACAGCTGCCTGCATTTGTTTACATGATACTTGAAAATTTTTCATACCAGAATGACTCATTCCAAAATGAACTCATCCCGGTTCTCGCACCGGATCGAAATTTTCGATCTGGAATAAAATCCGACCGCAATTCGTTCCAGTATCATGTAAAGAGTGTACGAGCTCATACCAGTACAAAAATGGCTGCGAAGCAAGACTTCCAATTCACTGGGACGAGTAGAGTGTGCGTACTACACTTTTAAAAGTTCGTTTTTACGCTACCAAGCTTGCATGTTGTCACTTCATTCTGGTACGAGTTCGTTTTACACTTTTTCATATAAACATGTAACTCAATTTATTTCTGTTCCGGAATGAATCCCCATCCGGTATCATGTAAACACCGCCTAAGACAAATTATTCAACTGGCCTGGATAAAAACAGAATACATCAAATGGTAAATGGCATATTTGTCTAGAATTAGAAAAACGATTTACTCAACTCAGACAAATTATTTGTCTAGGTAAATAGGAAATGAACTAAAAAGTAACAGTTAACAGACCCACTTTAAATCATCTCCTAAGTGCATCTCGTATTTACACAGACGAGTCATTCGTCTTAGATAAGTAATTCATCTGTTTAGTACGTCTTTTTGATGCACTAAACAGACGAACTAAAGTGGATCTATTAACTTGTACTTTTTAGTTCGTCTCCATATTTATCTAGATGAATAATTTGTCTCAGTGGAATAATTTGTCTTTCTGGGTAAATACGGCTATTAGCACCAATAATAGGAAAAATTTGTACCCTCCTTATATGCAATGACGTTACAGGGTTACAGCCCTAGCAGAGAGCAGATGATGAACTTTGCCAGCTACTCCACCGAAACTTGAAGGTACAACAACTTGGCCTCAATTTTAAAGCTTTGTTTGTCTGCGAGGGAGGGTAATTCGGAAATGGGCTATTCAATAAGCTTTTTAATTATTTTAAGCTTGCAATAAGAATCATAAGTTCTAGACCCCTTCACATTTGTAATAGAATCATGTGTAATTTGGGCATGAATCAGTGTTCCCACTACTTCTGAAAATCAAGGGTCCCTGGGAACCCCAGTGTCCCAA
Organism: Palythoa grandiflora; assembly: GCA_026546935.2. NCBI lineage: Eukaryota > Metazoa > Cnidaria > Anthozoa > Zoantharia > Sphenopidae > Palythoa > Palythoa grandiflora. The sequence continues at coordinate 1,399 of JAOCPT020288218.1, read as the reverse complement.
AGTGGACGGTCATTTTCAAAATTGGAGAGTCCCCAGGCTCTACAGTACATCTCCCTTGAGCACAAGCCAAGTGATTTTTTTGTGCATCCCAGGGATGCAAGAAGGATAAAAGCGGCAAGTCATTTTCACATTTTCTTGCGTCAAATATGCGTGGCAGCGTGTTAATGGAATACTGTGAATCACAGAGTCAAGGAGTGAAAAAGATTTATCAAAATTTCTTACTAAATTAAAATTCTTGGCTTTTCAGATCAGCAAAGTAAGTTTATGTTCTAGTCATGTGCTGATTTCTGGCCAACAGTGTAACTGGCTGCAAATTACCTGAGAAACAATAGAATTTTGTTGAAAATCGATTGTTTTAAAGCCAGTCAGTTCCAGACAATTGCTCTTGCAAACAACGTACTTGCCAAGAGATTGAGATGGTTCTTGTATAATCTGTAACCTATCACACCAAAAATCGGTATGTGTGTAGGATTAGCACTATCGTTGGTTATCTGAAAAGCCCAATATTTGAAATAAAATTGTTTGTGAGCAATCATTTATAAACCTCAGTTCACTAAAATTAACCTTGGTTCTCTGTAATCCATCTCCCGATTACCCATGATGCAATTACAACCATGAAGGGGTCTATTCACAAACAAATCTAATGTTTGAGAATGAGTCTTAATACATTACTGATGACAACTTACTCCTTTTTCTCCAGCTAAGTTTTCAGCATCTTCATCTTCTAAAAAACAAAAAGAAAACTTGTTAACATAGAAGCAATTTGCTTACATACAGTGGAACCCCATGTTAATACAACCTCGTTAATAAATAACCACCTCATTATATCAAGCACTTTTTTTGACCTGGCAAAATAGCCATACATTTATTTATGAAAATACCCTGTTAATGCGACCACCCCATTAATAGACTAATGACCACTTTTTGAGTCCCTGAGTTTCCGTTTCTTTTGTTTTAAATATCGTTAATACAATCATTCAAGCCCAAATCCAAAACTTGACAACAGAAATAACTGTCAAAACACTGAAAAGTACATCTGTTACAAGTTAAATCCAAATTGTTATTAAGAGTCAAACGTTTTTTAAGTGAATGTTGGGTCAAAACAAAAGAAAAGGCACATGACAAAAAAAACAAACAGCTATAACAATTTAATATGACCCTTCAATATGACCACCCAGTTAATATGACAAAGTTATTTTAGCCTGTCAGAGGTCCTATTAATGCAGGGCCTCTGATAAAGTGCGATAAAAAATCCGAAATTATGCGGCATTTCAGGGCTCAATATGCAGTAATTCAAGGCTTATTATGTGGTAAATTATGCAATTTTTTTAGCTTATTTTCAGCTTTTATACATGGTCAAAGGATACAATCTCTCTTCTTCATCCTTACAAATGTATTT
>JAOCPT020287344.1:0-13567 GCA_026546935.2 Palythoa grandiflora | reverse complement strand
GGTCCGGCCGGGAATCGAACCCGAGCCTCCCACACGGCAGACTGGCGCCTTACCAACTAGGCTAACCAGGCGGTGGTTATACTTTCTATCTACTTTTTATAAAATGAATAGAGATTATTACACATTTAGGGTAGAAGTGAAAAAGCCATATCAGTAAATTGATATGTCATTGCACAATAAAATGGTCCAATGAAAAAGCCCGTTATAATACATTTGTAGTATTGTCCACTTGTTTGTTTTTTTGAGACGCATGTTTCCCGCCTTTTCTCAAAAAATGAACTTGGCTTTAAAAAATGGCTTCAATTTCGCTGCTTAATCGATTTTGCGATGTTGATATTCAAATTTCTTACATTAAAATGAGAGAAAAGACACCTCGATAAAAGTGAAACCCTTTTTTAAGTTTTTTATTCAAGGCGAAAAATAACCAGAATACCTTAAGGTTACTATTTTTAGCGACTAATTTAGCGATTTTATCTGAGAAAGAATTAATTAGCGACATATAAGTTTAGCGATTTTAAGTGATTTTTATTGGGAGCGGAAGGAATAGGGGGGCAGAACCTTAATTTTTGCGCTAGCTAATTTTAGCGAGTACTAAAATCGCTAACATTAGTAGCCACTAAAAATAGTAACCTTAAGAAATATGAAATGATTGAAGAGACGCAGATAAGTTATGTTGATATTTTCAATGAATCGTTTCTCTATGTTGTATCATCTACTCTAGGTCTATATTGTGCTATAACAAACAAATTATGAAATGTTAAGAGCAAGATATCATTGAGAAACCCTCGACGCTCTCGAATTCTTTTAAACGTCTGCCTCGGTTCTCACCTGGCTTTGAAGGCACGAAGAACATTTTTTATTTCTAAATTAATAGAATAGAGATTGCTAAATGTTAAGAGCTTAAAATCATTTTTCGATATTTTTATTCACGTTTTGTTCATATTACATCAAAAATCACTGCTAATGCCACTGCTACTGCCGTACGTCCACTGCTACTGCTACTGCCACTGCCACTGCTACTGCGACTGCCACTCCCATTGATACTGCGACTGCTACTCCCATTGATACTGCTACTGCTACTGCCATTGATACTGCTACTGCCACTGCTACTGCCATTGCTACTGCTTGCTACTGCCACTGCCATTGATACTGCTACTGCCACTGCTACTGCTTGCTAACATTAGTAGCCAATACTGCCGTTGATACTGCCACTGCTACTGCTACTGCACCTGGTACTGCTGCTGGTTACTGCTACTGCCACTGCTACTACTGCTACTGCCACTGCTACTACAACTGCAACTGCTACTGCTACTGGTTACGGCTGCTACTGCTACTGCCACTAGTACTGCTACTGGTTTGCTGCTACTGCCACTGCTACTACCTGCTTCTGCTACTGCCCTTGCTACTGCTACTGCAACTGGTACTGCTACTGCTACTGCCCTTGCTACTGCTACTGCAACTGGTACTGCTACTGCCACTGGCCATTGCTACCGCTACTGCTACTGGTTTGCTGCTACTGCCACTGTTACCGCTACTGCTACTGCTACTGGTTCTGCCACTGCTACTGCCACTGCAACTGGTTTGCTGCTACTGCTAGTGCTACTGCTACTGCTACCGCTACTGCTACTGGTACTGCTACCGCTACTACTACTGCTACTGGTACTGCTACCGCTACTACTACTGGTTTGCTGCTACTGCTAGTGCTACTGTTACTGCTATTGCTACCGCTACTGCTACTGCTACTGCTACTGGTACTGCTACCGCTACTACTACTGGTTTGCTGCTACTGCCACTGCAACTACCTGCTTCTGCTACTGTCCTCGCTACTGCTACTGCCACTGCTACCACTGCTGCAACTTGTACTGCTACTGCTACTGCCACTGCTACTGGTTTGCTGCTACTGCTACTGCTACCGCTACTGCTACTGCTACCTCTACTGCTACTGGTTTGCTGCTACTGGCCACTGCTACTACCTGCTACTGCCACTGCTACTGCTTGCTGCTGCTACTGCCACTGCTACTGCTACTGCTACTGGTTTGCTGCTACTGCTACTGGTTTGCTGCTACTGGCCACTGCTACTGCTTGCTGTTGCTACTGCCACTGCTACTGGTTTGCTGCTACTGCTACTGCTACTGGTTTGCTGCTACTGCTACTGGTTTGCTGCTACTGCTACTGGTTTGCTGCTACTGCTACTGCTACTGCTTGCTGTTGCTACTGCTACTGCTACTGGTTTGCTGCTACTGCTACTGCTACTGGTTTGCTGCTACTGCTACTGGTTTGCTGCTACTGCTACTGCTACTACCTGCTTCTGCTACTGCCCTTGCTAATGCTACTGCAACTGGTACTGCTACCGCCACTGCCACTGGCTTTGCTGATCAAGGGCGGATTATAATTTTGTTACAATTTTTTGCCGCTTCTGACGTGTGAAGCCTTTATTTTTTTTGTTTTGTTTTTCGACCAACCTATTGACCTTCAGCAGATCGAGTCACTCGGCGAGAAGTGGGATGGCTTTGAAAATTTAATTGCAGGAGGCAATTTTTAAAATCTGGATTTTAGTTATTGAAAAGTAAATGTTTAATCAGCGAATTATTTTTGAAATATTTGCTTCATCCGTGTATTTTGAAAAACACCACCAGTTAAGTCTGGTTCTGCACAAAATAAAAATCTATTATATTTCTGTCTACCGATAACACTTCAAAGTGTTGACTAGTTAAATTAGTCAGTGGTTCTGAGTGGCCCAACACGTGAACTGTGTGGATAGACTAGTATACTGCTCCTCCTCAGTAATTAAATACAGCTCATTGCTCGTTAACTCTGCCGTATGTTATGCACGATGGAGTAATTGAGTCCTCAGGCAATATGCCGTTATTGAAGCAAATCTTACACACTGTTTTAATGAAAGACAGTGGACATAAGACCCCCGATTTCTGTTCGCATCGCAAAACGCAACCACGGAAACTGCTTTTCGTATTAAATTTGACTCCGAGGTTTTTGTTCACATTTTTTCAATTACTCCACGTCAGGTAAAGCGGTTTTCAAGGAACATCACGCTCGGAACTCTCTTTGATGTGTTAATTTTCGCACGACGAATTAATCTTACTTAATTTTATGTTCATTTCTATTGTTTTATAAACGAGATAGGATTGGATTTTCAACCCGCGTGTTTACTAATCATGTAATTATAAATGAGTTATCCTAGGGCAAATAGGACCTTCTTTCAAACTTTATTGTAGGTGTCAGGCTTAAAGTCTTTGTCCAATTAATTACTAAAGTAATGATCCTCGCATTTTCATAATCCACCTTTGCCGATGGCAAAACATGTTCAGCGAGGGGAAACTTTTGCTTCCTTTTCGAACTATGACATTCGTAGATTAAATGCGCAAATGGGAGTCAAATCCGGAAAAGAAAGACATATGTCGCTTGAAACGCTATTCTTGTCGTAGCAGGGAGTCCCCGAAAAACTGCATGAATGAGAAATGGTTTGCAATGACACAACTTCCTGCCGCTAAAAATAACAATTTAATAAAACAGAAAATAATGAACACAAATGCAAATTTACAACATGAATGATTAAGTATCGCGTGCTGCTTATATTATTTTATCTCGCTCTAAGTAGGCCAAGCACTAGGCTCTACAGTTGGAAATTTAGAATAGTCTTTTAAAATACAATAATACAAATACAGTAATAGCTAGCTAATAATTGACTAACATTAAACCGTTCTTGAGATATTTTTCTTACTGATTAACACGGCAAAGTCTAAAGACAACACTCGCCGAAGAACACATGGTTAGTGTGCCAAGTTCAGAAAGATCAACTTTCTGAAATCAGTGTCTTATCCCAAACTTTCTACATTCCTACAATACTTAAATGCGTTTCAGGAAAGATTCTACTTTACTTCCCATCGGAAACCGTTTGTCTTATCAATTGTTCTTAGCCAAACTGTGCTTGTTGGAATATTTTGATTGCGGTCGGATGCGCGTTTTATCTTATTTTCCTGCCAAAAACCGCGCTCTACTGCGCACCATCCTTGCTCGCCCTTAATATTTTATTACTGTTTCTATATAGATGTAACTCCTGGCTTCTATTGCTCTACTTAATTAAATCCTTACCTCCACAAAGAACTACGGTTTACTTCAAGGCTAACATTAACAGCAGCTCCTATCTAGGTTTCGCCATTGATTAAACCTTGATATGTTGAAACTCAAGCCCGTTGAATTAAGTGTGAATTTGTTTATTTTGACCTCAACGTGTGCGGGAGGTACAAGAATTGAAGGTGGGGGGTTGTACATTGATAAGAAGAACAATATTGCTTCTATTTAATAACATTTTTTTAAAAAAACTGCCGTTTCTGCAGATTTACAAAACTTTTCAAACTTGCTTTCCTCCGCAAATAATTAGTCCTCAACAAACAGTAAACTTCACGTGGTTAATATTGTTTAGCCTATGATGTTGTATTAAATATTACAGCTGCCGAGTTTAAAAGTTGTCTCAATCTAATAGTTGTTACGTTTATTCGCGGATTACGTGAGGTTCCTCTAAACTTCGCATGCTGTACGCGTGCGTACATCGGATTTCTGTAAGTTTTAATGGTGTATCCACGATTTGCTTTAAAGTCACTTATTCCTGCAACTGCATTTGCACTTTGTAACAACAGGATAAGAAAACTCCAACCAATCACATTTCGTTTTTAAACGGTTTTTGAACTTATCGAGGCAGTGCCATCGAAGGACTCCAACATTTTTTACCTCTGACACTTCACATCGCATGCCTTTTGGAAAGGAACATGTTGACTTTTTTGAACATCGTCCGACATTGAGGTAACGAGGCCAAAATCTTACGCCAAGATCCCTCCATTTTTGAAGCATGGGACAGTAAGATATCTTCCATAGCCACAGTTGAAGCTTTCTGCTTGCCTTTGGCCCCAGATATCTTCCCATTCCTGGCATCTTGAAATCTAGATTTCTGATTTCTTTTGGCATTGAATGTGTCAACATTCTGCGCACATCTGTGTTGTCACGGCTCCCATTCAATTTACGCCGTAGAAATTCGGCTCTCGTAATTGCAGAACGTTCGGAATCGTACGCTTTCCCCAACTTTTTTCGCAGCAGGCGAGGATTAAGATCTTGCTGTAAAGGATCACTTGGATAGAATCTGCGCTCAGGGATAACAAGTTTTGTGTCCAGATTAGAAGAAGCAGGTTTTGGGGTCATAAGCAATTCCCACGGTCGAGGAACTTTGTGCCGGAGTCTTGCTGCATTCAACACTGTTGGACTTTTACTCAACATCGACGATACGAGGATAAAAGCCGTCAAAAAGGTGAAGACACAAGGGAAATGCCTCTTACACATGTTTTTCTCACTTTTTTCTATACTTACTAGTTTCTTGTATATTCACAGCTGCTGTGTCTTTGGCTTTGTGAAGCGCTTGTCTAATGCTGTGTAGTCTAGCGGAACAGCACCGACGAACTGGCTCTCTACGTCCTCAGGATCTGATCAATATCATCTTGTGTATGTCATTCGGAAACCTAGAAAAATAAAACAATCAAAAACAATGTAAACACATTTCGTTTTATTTATGTCTACGAGATACACGCTCAGATCATTAACGTCTTGAAACAATTAGAATTTTACTCAAACACCTACATCGCTCTCACTTGATAAAGTTGTTCAAAATTTTCTCGTTAGAGGCCCTTAGGACACGTTTAATTGGTATGAAATTCTTTTTTGTCATGAAAACATTTGTTAAATGACAGAACTCAAATTTCTAAACGCCATATGATTACCAGCTCCCTTTAAATTCGATTTGGTGTAGCTCCACGGGGAGGCAGAAATCCTTACCCTATAGCGGCTTCATCAACCTTTCTGTTCACTTATTCCGAAATTTGTTTTTTCATCTGGTCGGAGGCCATCAGCAAAATACTACGCGGAAATACAAACCACTCAAGCCAAAGAAACTCAAGTAGGCGGGACAATTTAGTCGGTGACCCACTGGCGCCATCTAGCGATCGTGTGTCGAGATCGATTGAGATGGAAGTATTGGGTATGAGAGAAAAATTTGTGGTTTATAAGTATATGTTCTCACCATATGCTTTGGATACAGATTCCCAGGTGTTCTTTTAGCGTTGGTTACGTTAGAAATGGAAAGTTCTTTCCAAAAACTGAAACGATATTATAAAAGTTATCTGCCCATTAAACTTTCTGAGCTGTCACTTCAAGTGTTTTGCACTTCGATTTTGTAGGAAAATTCGTGTACTTATTTGGTCACAAATAAACTCGCCTTATTATATACAGAACTACAAGATTCTTTTGCGATCTGTAAATGTAAATGGAACCTCAAATAAAAAATCGAGCCAGCTGAATACTTCTTCTTTGATCATACTTATCAGCGCGACATTTCATGTCATCAAGATCTTTACCGGCTGATCCGCCCGAACGATACAATATAGTAATCATAATTTAATTGACTCAAAACACAAAAATCTCATTTGATGAATTCCAGTGGTCATTTTGCGATCAGCCTGTAGACAGAGTGACAACTTGTCTTTAACTGCATACACGTGCGCTCAATGGCACAAGTTTAAATGAACAATTGCAAGCCAATTCCTATACTGGCAGATAAAAGTTTTATTATTCATTCATGGTGCTAGTTTTACTAAATAAAACCAGTGAAATATTTTTTAAAGCTATTTGTCCCTGGCACACGTTTTTCGCATGTTTTCACGCGAACAGCTGCTCGCTTTGAGAAGAGGTTTCAAAATAACACGTTCCGATATCTTTAATCCCCCTTAAATGCATTCATTAAAGTTGTAATACCTTTCATCTGGCGTCTTATTCGAAAAGTCAAAGGGCAATACGCTTGCTTCGGGATAATTGCTTGTTTAAATCAAAATATTTCCTTTCTATTACTTGAATATGAAGTAGGCGAATTACTTTGCACTCCTGGTTTTTAAAACAGGAAAAAGCATGAACTTCCTTTCATTAGGACAATCAAAACACATTCAACCAAATGTCGTTTGCTTTCTGACGTTTTTCAGTAAAACATTTACCGTAAATTTTAATGATTAGCATCTTTCAGGGTCAAAAGTTATCTCTGATAACGAATTATTTTAAGAAGCACGGCCCTTTGAGCATATGGTACCAACTTAAGTACCTCCAGAAATCTAATTATAAAGGACCCGTACACAACTACACCAATGTCAGAAGTCGGATTTCCTTGGTTCATAAAGTCGAACAACACTTGTCACCCGTTGTATTGGGACTTAATTCCGATGAATTTCTCAATCTCGGAGTACTGCACGTTAATCCGAAACATTTCTGTTCCGTGTGGGTGGCAAAGAATTCGTTTTCCCTGAGTGACTCATTCCGAATGTTTATCAAAATGCTGCTTGTTTGTTTACGATATTTTGATTTGGAGTCCTTTCTACCAAAAAAGGCTTAGCGCATTAAAATAATCCGGTTGAGTGTGTCTCGGACTGCAATGAATTGAAAGTAAACTGTGTTAGGGTTGTGATATTCGCAAAACTTTTTGTGTTTACCTATCTCAAAATAAATTAAGTCTTTCAAACCACGAAAACTGAAACAGATTTAATCAAACAGTCATCATTCAATGATCAGTTCAGTTGGAGATTGCAATAAAGTCGATCACTCCAACCAACCAAACAAAACCTTAGCCTTACTTAAAATCGGAAATCGAGAGCGTCGCCAGTTTGACGCCGAACCTGCATGGTTCATACATCATTATCAACAAATTGTTGAAACAATGGATTTTAGTTACGATACCTTCTGTTGCTCTTGTTCACTTCTTTTCTATCCACATACAGTTGAAACTCTTCCCATATTTACTCAGCATTAGTTCCGTCATAGGCTTCATTTACAACTTAAAACCCAACAACACAAGAAACCTTGCCTCTATCAAGCGTCCAACCTTATTTTATAAGTAACATTATGCCTACTGGTTATCGAAAACCTGCTGGGCTATTTTTCCACTGATGAGACGAGTGGGCGACACCAAGAGTGTGCCAAGAGTGTGCTATAGACTGACCAGTGACTCGCAGCTTATAAGTATTGTAAAGACACAAGTGAAATGGGGTCTGAAGATGAGGTAATACTTTTTTAAAGAAGAGTCTACATCCTGATTAAATAATTAAATAAAAGTAAAAAAAATATTCTATCCAAAGGAGATTCATCTTTTAATCGGTTCAGTTAAAGTTACGGTACAGTTCAGTGAGAGATGTTTTCATTTATCAATTCAAAATTCCTTTACTATGCATCGGATACCCATAAACCTATATATCACTGGAAAGCTAATGAAATTCTCTAAAAGACGTTTTAAATTACTTTTCTAATTCTTTATTGATCAAGACATCAAGCGTATTGTTTGTGATTAAATTTTTTTATCTTCGCGAAGTTCCAAGTGCGTTTGATTGTGAGCTTAACTATCCTTTGTAGTTCCTTGCTCTTCACAGCTTGATTGCCAAAACTGTGTCAGCGATTTTTGGTGGATATTCGTACTCATGTTTTATTGCCGATTATTGAAGTCTAGATCCTAATTAAATAGTTAAATAAAAGTCAAAAAATATTCTATCCAAAGGAGATTCATCTTTTAATCGGTTTTTAAAGTTACGGTACAGTTGGTGTTTTCATCCGATCAAACTGAAATTCCTTCGCTATGCATCGGGTAATCCTAAACCTATATATCACTAGAAAGCTAATTAAATTCTCGAAATGATGGTTTAAATCACTTTTCTAATTTGTTATTTATCAAGACATAAAGCGTATTGCTTGTGATTAAATTTGTTATCTTCGCGATTGAAGTTCCAAGGGCGTTTGATTGCATGTGAGCTTAACTATCCTTTGTTATCATTCCTTGCTCTTCACAGCTTGATTGCCAAAACTGTGTCAGCGACTAGTTTTTGGTGGACATTCGTACTCATGTTTTATTGCCGATTATTGAAATTTTTTGATGAATCATCAAATATATAAAAATCTAAGCCCAGTATCAAAATTTCCTGACACGGTTTTGAAGCTCCATTATTACACCACCGCTGTGCCAAATTTGGCAGTAGTAGAACAAAACCTGTTTTGGCTGGAATCTTTTTTAAAGCTCTATTTGGTACAAAACGTTGTTTCGAGGAAAACGCATTTGGAAAAAAAGACTCGCGTACAATTTTATTTCTGGTGATGAGTTTTGATTTCACATGTTTTAAGAACTAGACATGCTTTTTAAACATTTCTTTTGCATAAAAGATCTTCTAAAAGCCAACAGGTTTCCAGCAAGAGCTAAAAAAATGGAGCATGCTCTCTCTAGAACATTACATAACTTTTTTCTTACATCCTTGCTTTATTACAATGATTATATATTGAAACATTTTAAGATTTAATGAAACTAAAAAAGTTTTTATCAGTTATCTACCTGTTGATTCTCTTTCTGAATTTTTTCCTTCAAACTTTTTGAATTATGCGTCACACTAATATACAAGTTGGTTAAAGGTAGAATAGTCTGTATTTTAGTTTTTAAAAGTGACGGCTAGTGAGTAGTATTTGCCCTTAACCATGCGTGTCTTGACAGCTTTGAGAACCTCGTTGAAACAATTAAGTGTTGTTTCCATTCTACAATTTTTGTTTATTCTCTTTTGGAAAATGGCTAAAAAATAAATAGTTTTCTCAGTCCCGTTGCGTTTTATAAGTATATCGGTGAAAAGTTCTGCTTTGGTTCTATTCCCACGCCGATTTAATCATTTTATTGGCTCTTATTGGTATATAAATGTATGAGGAGGAGCTAGGTTATTAAAAATTCCTAGCCTAAATGAGCGATGTGATACCCACTCATGTAAAACATCTTGACTTTTTTTCTCTCATAACTGAAATTCCGGTTCAGAATTAAACGTAATTTCCTTAAAATTTCTACCCTACCTTTCGTATCTGCCCAATTATTTGTTCTCTATTCGTCTTTTCTGGAACTAAGCTAAAAACAAATGTTCACACGTACTTAGGAATCTAAGATATAAAATTTTGCTTGTTACATCGTTCCTATAGCCAGCAGACGACAAAAACTTTGATCTAGACTTGTAGTAGTAATAAAAGATTAGCGATGAGCGTTCGGTATGATGTTTGGGAACTCTGCAAGTCCGGCTTTTGACCTAAATCAAAGCCAATAATACCCTTTCAGGAATTCTCATTCCTGCAGTGATATAGACTATTTATCGTAAGTCAAATTCAAAACATTTCAAAGTTTCTTCGTAGCCCGTGGAGATAAGATACTAGAACCTGTTGTTATCTGTGGTGGTCTTTAAACACGATTATAAAATAAAATTCCGTTTCAGGCTTTGAACAGCATGAAATTAGTGCAAAAATCTGTATTTTTTTTTATCAAGAAACAATAAAAACTTACCCATGCTCAATGTTCTTTTTTTTTGGAAATTTCAGCCTCAAATTCAGTGTTCTTATTTTGTTTTTATAGTGACCGTGTTTTCCGTTGACTTAAAAATTCCTTGAAATTCCTTTATATTTGCTTTTGGGCTGTGCACTAAAAAGGTATTTTTAATGATAATGTCTTATGCAACAAACACGACGTCTTGAACTTAAACGATGATTATTAGCTGGACAGATTTTTTCATTTATTGGAGTCCTAAATGAATGTATGTGTTATATCTCATGATTTCTTGGGTTTACTGAATAAATATCTGCATGAAACGAAGATTTAAAACTCATTAAAATTTTAAAACTATCTTTTCAGCCTCTGTTAGTCAGTTAATTGTTATTTCGATTCCAGGCGATTTTAGCCTCTATGTTTTTACTGAGTTTGTTCAAAAAGGTTTATTTATTCTCGTTTCCTCTATTCCTATTTCATTACCGCTACTCAATCAAATTCAATCTAAAATGACAGCGCTGATAACTTGCATCTAATTTCAGTTTGTTCAGCAAAAATAAAAGGTCAAAACAAGTTGATATTTTCGAAATCATTTCTATAGTTTCAGTTTCATTTTTCACGGTAACGACAAAAATGAAGTATTCTTAAAAAGAGTCGCTTTAGAATATCTACAACGACTCTTTTTAAGAATTTGTTCGTTGTGAGTGTTTTGTGAAACTGTTCGTTTTAGAAACCTCCCAATCATATGCTATATTATCTACATTATCGTGTCTAGCTTTTCTCAGTTATAGGATACCCATTGATTAATATTATTAATGTTAATAATAATAATAATGATGATGATGATGATGATGATGATGATGATGATGATGATGATGATGATGATGATAATAATAATAATAATAATGATAATTCATGTTAATGACTTTAAGTTCTTTTAAACTTCAAGAAGTAGGTACTAAAGGTGAAAAAACAGAAAAGATGACTTCTTTAGCGATCAACAAAATACGATCGAGTGCAGTACGCCGAACGAAAATTCTAATCAAGCTCTGAACACTAAAAAAGCTTAGTTTCACATTTCAGCACCACTTTCATGCTAAAAACAGAATTCTTTCATTGGTGCATAGGCATCAAATTATATTTTGCTTGTAGTCATCGAACGCACCTCGCTAATCTATGATTATAGCTCGGTGTTTACGGGCTTGCGGCGGGCTTACATTTGATCAACGCCTGCAAGCTTTTTTGCTATCAGTATCATACGTCATGGTGTCACGTGATGGTTTAAATGGCTGCAACCTAGTTCCCAGTACTTTTTATCAAGAATCAGGTGAGCTTGTTTTCGTGAAGCTTTTCCCGCCTTGTATGGAAAACGTTCCTTTATATCCATATTACAAGGCACGGGAAACTTGTCAAATAACAGGTCGAAAGTTGACCTGAAATTTAAAACGAACAACTCGCTTGTTCATATCACGTGACAAACGATCTAAACAAAATACAACTGAGTGCACAATGTTTTTTTAATGGTGGATTTTATTTTATTTACAATAATTATTAATATACTATACAATTTTGCAATAGTTACCTCATTAATGACAATACTGAATAACATGATACAATTCTACAGTGGTTACGACTTTCATTTTAGAAGAAATGTTTATACATGTATCAATAGGTCTGTGCAGGCACCGTTTTGAAGCTCAACTATTACACCACCGTTGTGCCAAGCTTGGTAATAAATCATAATAGAACAAAACTTGTTTGCCGAGTTGGAATCCGGTTTTTACAGCTTTCCTTGGTTGCAAAAAGTTGTTTCGAGAAATTGACGTATTTGAAAAAACGCTCGCACACTATTTTACTTCCGGTGATGAGTTTTGCTTTTTAAGCAATTTTTTTTTCTAAAAGATCTTCTCAAAGAAGATAGGTTTCCCGCAAAAGCTAAAAAAATGGTACATTTTACCTATTCAAATTGACCGCAACTTATAATTGAGTCAGAGCAGAAGTGATATTACCGTATGTCTTCCTGTGGGTCGCAATTTTAATACATATCATATTTTAAACAATATTTTCATATTGTTACCCAGCCACAAAGTGCGTGCCTTTAGTTGTTATGATAATGATATGAATGTTAACCGCGGTCATTACAAATAATCAGGAAAAGACAAAGAAGTTCAGAGATTTATGTAAAAAAATGTTTTATTGAAATGACGACCTCAGACGTCTTTTGCATGAACTTCTGGTAAATTTTAAAGCACACAAAAAAGACACGAAGGAGCTCGAGTTTGAAGCTTACGCCGAGTTAAAAAGAGTTCACGTACATAAACAAAGCAATCAATATCATACGATTCATGGTCGTAAACGGCAGTAAAGATGTAGTTTATATGAAAAACACCGACCAATACTAAATGAAAGTGTTCTTAAAATACCCCGGTAAATTTGAAATTCACAGATATTGTTCTTGTATTTTTAAATAATTAAATGATAAAAAAACATTAAACACAACAAATATGCTGTTATACTCAAATCAAAACCAACTAGTAAAAATAGCTTTGATTTGGCGGTGATACTCGATAGTTTTCTATAATTACGTAGCGGATCGATCATCAGAAAACTTTCTACAGTCTACAATTTTAAAATGTTAATTGATCATGATATAAATATTGCTTTTTGTAAAACTCAAAACTTAGCCAAAAAACTTAACCAAAACCAAGCTTAGAGTTCCACTTGAGACAATAACCTTTCAATACAACGCTAGCACTACATTAACAAACTGCTTCGTTCTTGCGTTGCGTGAAAGCACTGATTCAACTATTTTAGGAACGAAATTAGAAAATTTCTTAAAAACAGAGCCACTGCCCGATTCAAAATATAGTAATGTAGTTAGGTTTTATATTTTACACTTACAATATTTCTAATGTAATTAGTTTTTATATTATTAGCAATATAGTTATTTTTTATAATTATATTTTAATAACTTTAGTAAGGTAGTTAATCATTATTATTATTATATTACTATTTATTATTAGAAATTTTTAAATACATAATTTAGTTTAATTTTTCGGATGAAGAGCCATTTTTCTTGTAGAAAAGCCGAATAAAGCCTTTATTATTATTAGTAGTAGCCGTATTATTATTATTATTATTATTATTATTATTATTATTATTATTATTATTATTATTATTATTATTATTATTATTATT
>JAOCPT020286545.1:0-13581 GCA_026546935.2 Palythoa grandiflora | reverse complement strand
AACAAATACTGTGCTAGCTATATTCTCCTGTTTACTGCCCATATCTCAGACTTACTACTATGGGCATGTACACAAAAACAGATCTGGCCACAGACATGTAAACAGACATAAATATGAACACAGTCATGTATAATAGCTCTGGACACAGACATGTATACAGGCACAAATCTTGACACAGACATGTACACAAACACAGATCTGGCCACAGTCGTGTAAACAGACATAAATCTGAACACAGACCTGTACATAAACATAGATCTGAACACAGACATGTATAATAGCTCTGGACAGAGACATATATACAGGCATAAATTTTGATACAGACATGTATACAGACATGTATGTACACAGGCATCTTACAGACACTGTTACAGTAAGACAGTGACAAATACGTGAATCAGAGTTTGTTGCTTAATATTAGTTCATTATGACAACTGCACTTACAGTTTGGAAAGAAATGGCCATATGGGGGTAGAGCAGCAAGTACTATCTGAAACACCACTTGGGCAAAGAGAGCAATGGATGACAAACCCAACACAGCTTTCTGGAAACTTCCAGTTTTTCCTCCAGCTGCAGATAAAAGCTTTATTATTAGAATAGACATTCAAATATATGATACTGTAATTGTAATTCAGTGCAAATATTAGATATAATCATTGTATGTGTATGTAGCCAGCATTAATTTTTGATACTCTGTACAATACTGAAAGGACAATAAAAAGCCTGAGTACTGCAAGTATATCTAACAGTGTTCTAGAAAGCTTAAAAAAATGACAGCTAGAACAGTTAGAGGCAATTTTTGTGGCTATGTAAATTGGCAACTCGGCATAGGAGATACATGCGAGGCAATGTGAAAACTTTAACAGTCAACACAATAAAAGTTCAAGCCCTCTAAAAAATCTCTCGCATTTTGAACTTCGGGGATAAGCATCTCTGAAAGTATGAAACTGATAGGAAGGATTTACATCAAATATCTAACTCATTTCTACTCGCATGCCATCACAAAAGTGTCATCATTTAACTGTTATTATTTTTATTAGTATTATCATTATAATTATATATTATTATTACTATTATCATTTTTAATATTATTGTCATTATTATTATTATAATGACTGTTTAATAACACATTACAAAGGCCTATTATTATCATTATTGTATAATCAAATTATTATTATTACCTGATAGTGAAAAACTTTGGAATGTAACTCTCTGACTTATGATCATTCATTTAGATTTCATCATTAACTATCATTTGCAAAAAAATTGGAGCAAAGTCTAAAACAAATTTTTTTTGTTACTTTAACAAAAACAAACATCTTCTAACCTGCGCAATATCTCCTTGATGGATTTGGCAGTAGTGGGACTGCCAACAGGCAGCACAAGTAGATGAAGGAAAACCCATTAAACCGCAGACAGCTCGCTGTTAGTTCAATGGATAAAAATTAAGTTAAGTACAATACAACACAATACAATATAACATGCATACTCAATATATGGGAGTTTGCCCTCCCTTCCTATCCGCATTCAAAGTTCTGTCACCAAATTTGGTTTGGATTCATGTGGACAAGGCCTCATAACCCTAGGCCTTCTTACAACCACCTCATTAACATGACCACCTTGTTAAAATCGGCTGATAACAAATCACGGTCTTCTTTTGAACACAATAACAGATCATGATAAGAGTTTTTTGGTAGAATAAAGAATCATAGACTTAGTTTTAACCCAATAACAAAATTGCATTTTATTCACCCAAATAATGAATCGCAGGTCTATTTTTGACCCAAAAACAGATCACAAAAAACCTCTATTACCCTGTTATAATGACCACTGTTTTTTGGCCCTGCAAATTAACTATTTTCTTTTAGTAAAATTACACAGGTAACTATACAAAATCGCGCGCGCTGATTGGTCGACAAACTCAGACTGTCACACGATAGTCACCTCCAGCGATTATCCAAAATGGCTGCCGGCGCGCTTTCGCTTGAAACAGTTATTTTCCTTGTTTTAAATGTGTCTTATTTCCTAAAACAATTTGTAATTTTACTAAAACAATTAGTCACCTCAGGCTCCGTGATTATCGGCGAAGAGTCACCTCGACTTCGTCTCGGTGACTATTCGCGGAAAATCACGTCGCCTTCGGCGACTAATTGTTAAACATCATACCATATCATATCATAGCATAGCATTGCATAGCATAGCATAGCATTGCATAGCATATCATATCATAACATATTGTATCATACCTTGGAATTACTATGAAATAATAAACATACAACACATTTCGAACCCGTTCATCTTCAGAGGGAGAAACTCGATCTGATGTGTCTTCAGAGCAACATATACAGAACAGATGCTTCGAGAAAAAATCGAATCCACGACTCACTAATGTCATGACTGGTGCTCTGCCACTGAGCTACTGAGGCAAGTGCCGTGGGATGGTTTAACTATTGAAATAATGATTTCCACGTATTTGCCCCCAGTCCTCTCGGATTGAAAATTAGCTCATCTGACCCGATGTAAATCTCCTATAAATGTAATATACATATTGTTTTCCTCAAAAGAAACTTTTCAGTCCCTAACGGGAGTAGAACCATGACCCTCTGATAACTGGTCAGACCCGCTTCCGATGCGATTTACTCCAGCTCAGTAGGTCGAGCATCTGAAAGGGAGTAAAAGATTCTTTTCCCGCTGTAGATAGAATCAGAAGGCTTTCTTCTGAAAAAAACAAGCTTTTCTTTTTGCAAGTTCTTTTACTGCTGTTGAATTTCAGGTCGTATACTTGCCTAAAAACAATTTGTTCAAGTCTTCTTTCAAACTCACCCTTTCAGAGTCTACTCCTATATTTGACCAAATTATCTAAAAACGAGACAATTTTCATGTTCACAACACCAGCGACTACTTATTCATGTAATAATAAATCGTGTTGTAAGATTATCCGGGTTAGGGTAGTCCTGAGGACTGTTGCCGGTAGAGTAGTGACTGACGTTTTGACAACCTGTGCGAAAGTGATCATCAGAGTCTTGTGAAGAATTGTGTGTTAGTTGAATCCTAGGATAGTCTGGCTCGCTGATTGGTCATTTTGGCTTTGATTTGATTGGCTGTTAGACTCAAGCAAAGTTTTGTAATTGATCAATTTCGATCCGTAAAGGAAGAATGTCGCGTTCGACTAACTAAACAGAACCAGCGTACCTTACTTTACGAATTTCTACCTTAATTTTGATTTTGGAATTTATGTATGTTTTCCTCACCGTTATTTTCGAGTATAAACTTCACAATTAAAACACCTTTAACACAAAAATATGCGGTCACTGTAACCAGCGGCTACCGTAAAAAATGCAGTTACCGTTTCCTCAATTTCCTCTGAGTTTAGCTGTAATATAGGTCCTCCCAACCACTGATCGTGTTTGTCATGAAAGGTAACCACTGCCCGCCAGAGTTTGTTGAATGGTTCTTTTGCATCGATGATTTCTTGGATTTGCGAGAAAGCACTCCTAACTTCACAGCCGAGCATGTCCTCTTCCTTGTTAATTCGTTTTTTCTGTTTTACCAAAAAAGGAATAATACGTAAAGCGCAAACCACTGTTTAAGACAGTTCTAGCATTTTAAAAGATACTAAAATAATACTGAAATGCTTTTCAACTTGTCTTAAAGACTGCCATAAATCAAAGCATGGTTCTCACTGACTAACGATAACAAAATAAATTCCAGGAGTTTTCCAGGGTAGAAAATATATTTTTCCAGGACCCAACCACGCCACCAAAACAATTGTGCGGTCGTTCAGCTTTCCAGTTACAGCAACACGGGACCAAAATGACCACAATCCCCAGAAAAAAAATTCCTGAAATTGAGTCTACACTGACAAAATCAAAAGATACAATCGTGCGTCAGATGCTTCTGCAGGTATTGGTTTGTTTGTAAAACATTTGAACATTTTTCCACAACTTCCAGGAATTTTCCAGGAGTACAGGGAAATTATCTGTTTTTCAAGGAGTTTTCCAGGGCCCTGGAAAAATAATTCAAAATTCCAGGAATTCCAGGAGTAGTGGGAACCATGTCAAAGAGGCCACGCATATCAAATGGTCAAAACCCTTGATGAACCAACAGGTCACGCACGCATTTGAACTTGACACTTAGCTTATAACTTAGCTTATTTATAAAATACTTTCTATAGATACTTTCTTTTTATTCTATTCACTACAAATCGAATTTTTAACTCGCTTTATTTCCACACTGACGCTGAAGGTTGTCCCTCGAAACATGTTTGTTCAATAAAAATGAACGTGATGTTCAAATCGTCGTCTACGTTATAAAGATCTGAAAAGGTCCAATAAAGAGAGAAAAAGGTATAATATTAAAGAAAACAAGATATGAAAAAAAGATAAATATATGAAATAAGTTTAAAAGCGAGCCTTAAAACAAGAACAACGTGTTACAAAAACACAATTAACAACTCGTAAAGATAAAAATAGTGATCGACTCACTGGTTTTAGTGTACTACAACTCTCAACATGTTAATATCAAGGAAAATATTTTAGCACTGACTGACTTTCATCACAGCTTTTATAGTTAAGTGGTTACAAAATTCAATTATTGTCTTTGTTCAACTGTTTTTGTGAACTTTGAGATGTAAATGTGCTCATAGCCAGAAAAAAGACAAAGTATCACGTCTAGAACAACAAAAAACGTAACTGTGACCGTGCATCCAACATGAAACTAACTAAGCTGCATTGTTCTATTCTTTCAAACTTACCAATTTTCTTAACTAGCACACTCTAATAACTATGCTCTGATTGGCTTCTGTAACCGAAAATATTCAAATTTGCTGACCTAAGATATGTGTGTGCGCTTGCACATTTCTTACCTCTTCAATAAAATCTTCTACTTTAGACTGAAGTTCATTCAGTTGGGCGAGATAATTGTTGGCTTCCGACAATCTGTCTTTTGTATGGAATTCTCTCACTATCTGTAATGTCTGAACAAGCCGTTTCTCGAACCTTGCCTGCCAGTCAAATAGTTTGTTTATGGCTGTGTCGTGGTCACGGAATATACGAATTTCACTGAAAATATTTGTATAAATAAACTTTATTTTGACCCAGCATACAATGAAGACGAAGAGAAAGATGATGACGAAGAAGATAAGGAAGGCAGAGACAAAGACCAAGACGAAGCGAAGATGACGAAAACGAAGACCAAGACGAAGCGAAGATGACGAAAACGAAGACCAAGACGAAGAAAAAGACGAAGATGAAGACTCACCTCATCTCTACGATAGGAAGAATTCGTTCAGGCCAACTGAATGTAGTTTCATTTAGTTTGATGTGATCAAATGGAAGACTGGCGTGGTCCATTAGAAACAATAGAAGATCCGCAGCTTCCTCAAGTTCAAACTAAGTAGGTAAACAGGAGAACGAAACAAAAAAATTACTGTCAATAAATTATTACCTTTTGGTGCACTATTTTTACATCTTTTTATTATTTTGAATCAAAATTTGTATTATTAGGTAATTACCGGGTTCGTACATTTCATTGAAAACCAAATTCTAGACTTTTTCTGGATCTTTTCCATAATTTTCCAACTGACTCAAAATTAGATCAGTGATAGTTTCAGACAAAAATTTAATAAACTGACAACGTTTCTACAGCAGGTGCTGTGTGTTCTCAGGCGCGTAGCGTGGTCATTTTTTCAAGTACATATAATCTAGAAACCTCAGTAAACTGAGCAAAAAAAAACTGCGTTCTTTATTTCTTGTTCGAAATTAATAGCTATGTGAACACAAGCAAAGAACAAAGCGTCTTGCCCTCATTTTGAGCAAACTTGGCGCAAACAAAACATTGTTTTGGTAGTGGATCCTCGAGCAGGCGCTCAGCAGCGCTTTATAGTACAGTTATCATTTATAAGCAAAGAACGAATCGTCTTTCTTTGTGCTATGCAAACTGGTCGAGCACACTCCCAACACTGAGTTCTTTTTCCTTGTCGATGTGCAATAATGTTAACGACGAAAGGCGATAGTAAAATGTCAAAAATACAAACAATTGCTACAAATTTCAAAATTTTCTGGTCACTTCAAGTACGTACGTGTGAAAATACGTATAGGACGCTACGCGCCTGGTTCTAGTTTTAAGTAGAAGTCCGAGTAAGGATTAGGTAACCTCCCATTGTTCTATGGAACTTCGCTTTTCCCGCACCAGATTGTTTAGATTTTCATACTGAGAATACATCAACCTGTGTAGCAAATGGTTTTAAAGTAAAACGCAATGAAACTTCATTTTAAAGCAAATTTTTTTGCGTCATTATAATTTATCCAATCATAAGACTCTAAAACAAAAGATAAAAAACGTTTTGATTTTCGATATTCCCCACATGAAATTCTTCTTAAATTCAAAAATAGAAATGTTTTAACTAGAAGGGAATGAATGAGTGAACTAGAAAGAAAGAAATTTGCTTACTTATGATATGGTCGATTGTCAAAGATCAGCCAATGAAACTGACGGTTTAACAATATCGCCGATAAGCACCTTTCTGTATTCCACTGCCGTTAACCTGCCTAGTTCTAACTCAGACCAGTACTTAAAAGTTAGACACCCATGTTGATAAATTTGGATGGCTATCAGAGCGTCCATATCTCTAGGAAATTATTTTAGTATGATCCAATGAGTGTTTGCAAGTCAAGTCGAGAAAATTCATACTTTTTCCAAACACTTCCTCTTCTTCCCATACTTCTTCCAAACACTTCCTCTACTTCCCATACTTCTTCCAAACACTTCCTCTACTTTCCACACTTTTTCCAGACACTTCCTCTACTTCCCATACTTCTTCCAAACACTTCCTCTACTTCCCATACTTCTTCCAAACACTTCCTCTACTTTCCAAACTTTTTCCACACTTCCTCTACTTCCCACACTTTTTCCAGACACCTCCTATACTTTCCATGCTTTTTCCAGACACTTCCTATACTTTCCTTCCATACTTTTTCCAGACACTTCCTATACTTTCCATACTTTTTCCAGACACATCCGCTACTTTCCTGACTTTTTCCAGACTTTTAATTTCAAGAAAGTTTTTCGATTTCCAGACTTTTCCAGTTTTTCAGACCCTGTATGAACCCTGTAATAACTAATCGATATAAGTGAGGGAAAAGTAACACAAATATGTAGAAAATTCACATTTAAAACGTTTCTACGATCTAGAAGATGTGAAAACTTTCAAGGGTCCGGCCGAGTACATGGTAGTGATCGCACATCACTCTTCTATGTTCCCAGGGTTAAATGGTGAGCTCATACGTGGACTGAGACATATCCATCTCAACTGGTCTTCCAGAGTAATTCTCCGAGTACTCCGGTTTTCATCATTACCCACTGGAGAATGAACAGTCCATTCCCTTGGAGTTAATTACACCAAGGACGGAAAAATTTCTCTGTGCTGATTGGTTTACAACGGGGGAATTTTTTCATAGCTCAGGGCAAAATTACTCGAATTCGATTGGTTGATTGCATAGCAACGAATCCTATACATACAAACATTCTGTTGTTACGTGAACAATAATGGCTTCTTGCTTCGCAGGAGTTTTCAAATCATTGAAAATTCAATGCTCCCTCTATTGATGCAGGTTCACAGGGTTAATATATGAAATCAATGACAACGTCCAAAGTTTGATCAAACGAAACACCGATTAGTTAAAAACTTTAGTCAACGGGCTATTTTTCAAAATTTTACGTTATATAGTGAAGGATTTCTTGAAACAAAGATTTGCTATCTATTACCTTGAGAGTCAGCAGTGGTCCCGACCGCAGGTTGTCAATGTACTTTTCCAACTCAACCAGATCATGTGTGCTGCTCGGTGGCGTGGTGATTCGGTTCACTATGACGTCATACTGATGGCAGATGGAGCGGTTGAACTCAAAACTCTTCTTGGTCAATTTGGAAAGCATGATGTTCACAAGATCTTCCGATCTTTTCACAAGAAACTGTGCAAAAACAAAAATCACTCACTTAACGACCGAATGATTCGCGCAAGTAGAAGACCAAACACAAGCAAAAGCTTTGAAAAATTTAGAAATATCTGTACGTTTATGGTAAAGCTGAAAGCAAAATTTCCAGATGACAGCGCTAATTAAGTTTTTAAAGGCATTTCAGCTTATTAAGGATTTGAATTCAACAATTAATCAAAACACATGTTTTAAAATAAACCAATCAAAAGTCGGTCTGTATATTCTGTATAGGTGTACTATTAGTAGTTACAGAAGTATATCACTACTGTTTCTGGTAGCAGTATCATACTGTAAGCGTGTTTCTTAATATACATAATAAACAAACTTTACAAGAAAAGCCAAAGCAAGAGACTTCAACGGCTTAGTCAGCAATTTCATGATATAAGGGTTGAAAGTAAAGTGAATAGAAAAATTCAAAGTCAACAAAATCAGCAGTCAGAATCTTGCGACAAAACTAAATTTTGTTTCTCTCTGATATAATAATCAACTTAATTTTGTTGACGTTGATGCTGTTGCTGTTGGCTGTTGATGACGTCTTTGTTTACGTTGAGGAAGGTGTAAATAACATCAATATAACATCCATGTTGATATTTGCCATTTAAAGTCGATGTAAAACTGATGCTGACGCCGATGTCCAAGCTGTGTTTACAGATTTTGTGTGCTTACAATGTCGATGTAAAATCTGAGGGTTGACGTCGATGTAAATGTTGGGATAACACTAAAGTCAACATTAATATTTATGTCAAAATCTGTGTCACAATGTCGATGTAAAACCCGAGGGTTGTGACGTCGATGTTCAAGTTGTGTTTGCACTAACGTTGGTAATGATAGTGGTTAAAACCAATTGCATTGTCAAAGCTGATGTGATGTCGATGTTAAATTTAATACTGGTCTGCTAAGTTGTTGATATTGCTGAAAATCGGACTCAAGTCTTTTAAAAACAGTTGAGCCGCTTTGCAAGTTTTCGTCAACGAAGAATGTAATAAACAACATCAGAACTACCAGAATAGAATTTGAAGTCGAAAAGGGGCGTTATGTCGTTCCAGTAATTTTCGCTTTGTTTTTTTAGCTTTGAGTACGTTCATTAAAATGACCATTTACAACAGCGCTCGATATACCTGGAAAATTCTGGTGTGGTACTGCAGAACATTTCTGCAAAAAACAATACATCCATTATGAAAAGGTTATCAAACAATCGACAACCCTTACACATACCTGCTTAATTTTGGTGCAATCCAGGACAAACAGTTCCATGGGAATGGAAAGATCCATCAAGGAAGCGTGATCACACAATGCATAAACGTCCTGCAACTTCTTCTCGTACTCAAGAAGTTGGTGTTCCATGTTTACAAATTGTTTAGTTTCAAGGTCTGCTTCTTCGGACAGAAGATAGTTGACAGGCTCATAAACCTGTTTAAACCTACAATGATAACCGTAACAATCATAATCTTAATTATAATCATAATCATTACCGTATATCCATAAAAATCATAATCATAATCGTTACCGTATACCCAGGCTCTTTCCTCATAAGGCTGGGTACGAGGTTGGAACATTACATGGACGCTGGGAATATCTTACTTCTATTCACGACATAAACAAAAACAGCGAACGGAAATGAACGAACTAACCTTACTTTACGGATCAAAAGTAGCCAATAATAAAACATTACTTGAGACTAACAGCCAATAACATCACGACAAAACTGACCAATCAGTAATCGCGGATTAGACTATATTAGCCTTTAACTGACACAGTTCTCTTCACTTGACTCTGATGATAATTTCCGCACAAGTTGTCGAAACATCAGTCACTAGTAGTACCGACAAAAGTCCTTCGGAGGACTACACTAACCAAGACGATCACACAACATGATCTACTGTTACTCTCTACTGTCACTACTACCGACAACAGTCCTTCGGAGGACTACACTAACCCGGACAATCACACAATACGATCTACTGTCACTCCTGGGTTCTGGGTTCGAAACGTTTGCCATTTAACATCTAGTGGTGAAAACCTCTCATTCATTTAATGCACTCACTCACAGAAGATCACTTGAAGATAAAATTATTATCCCACAAGCCATGTACAGTCCTTTATTACACATTTAGAGTAGATTTCCATTAGTAAAGCCGTGAAGAAAAACTGACCATATCAGTGAAGTGATTTCACTTCACTTTTCGGTAAAATGATCCAATGATATAAAGTCTGATATAAATACTTTCATCTAATAAAATTGCTTGTATTGTTCTGTTACTAGTTTTGTTGCGTACGTTTCGCGTCGTTTTTCAAACAGTAATAAAACATGGCTTCAAACACACGCCTTACATAATTTCTGGAAGATAAAATTGAAATTTGTTACATCAAAATACCAGCAGGGACGCTAGAGAAAAACGAAACCTTTGTTTACGACTTTTTAAAGTCATAAAGGCAAAATAAAACAACCAGTAGAATGCACCGATTGAGTGAAGAGATGTAGACTAGTAAACGCTTTTTTTTATAAGAACAACTTTATAAGAACAAGGAGGCTCAAATTTGCCAAAATTTAAGAACAATTCAAGAACAAGCTCAGGCTGAGGCTTGATAACTAGGGAAGTTTTTGTGGTACAAATTGACTAAAACTTAGCGATACAGCATAAATCCTAAAAAGATTCACTGTGAAGACTGCTCAACAAACAATGAAGGTAGTTCGCCTCTAAATTCAGCTTTACAATACATGTGTGGCGCAAGGCGTTTCATCTTCCAATACCTTGTTTTATTTTGTTTTTTCTCCATTAAAAACCGCTCACAGAAATAAGAACAAATTAAGAACAAATTGAGGTTGAAATCGCCAAAAAATTAAGAACAATAAGTATCGGAAAAATTTACTGGTTCTTATAAAAAAAGCGTGTATGCTGATATTTTCATTGAATCGTTTTTGTGTCACTGTGTTGTTTCATCTTGTGCAATAAACAAATTATAAAATGTTAAGAGCTTGATGTATTCATATAACAATTGAGTTTATATTCGCGGGCATAAATATGTTTTTGGCCCGATTCAGACTTATTTCAGCCCGAGCCGTAGGCGCATTTTCAATGAGCGCTGACAAGGGCTCAAACATATTTATGCCCAAGAACATAAACTTTGTAACTATTATTATTATAATAATTATAATTTCCTCAAATCTGATTGGCCCATTCTAAACTCTAATTTTCACTAATCGCCTTGGAAATTTATCCGATAACAAAACTCTGTTAACAGCTACTTGTTATCGAGACAGTTGAATCAACCAATCACAATCCGGGCTTCAAGATTTTTGACCAATCAGCAACATTTAATGATAACAGACAGTAATGGACCGGACTCCACCAATTGCCATTACCATTACAAATGTTATGAAAATTAGTAAAATGTCTTTATCTACAAAATTTCGTTTTTCAGTTTAGTTTTCAGTGATTGTAGTTATTAAAATAAATTAGTAATAGGACTTCGTGTTCGTCCAATTCTGTCTGTTTATATCATTACTTGTAATTAAACAAATCTCATTGACCGAATTGGACTCCACTCAGTCCTATTACCATTACTTATCACTTTGGAGGGATCGAGAAAACAAAAGCTGAAAAACGTGACAACTGAACAATTACGCAAGCTGGCTGGAAATAAAAAATCTTGTCATTTGAAGTTTCAAAACTTGGAAAAATCGCGAAAGTTCGATAAAACTTATTTGTACCTGTAGATATTAATTAAATAATCATTGTTTTGTTTCAGTGGGTCAAAATACATATTAGCAGGCAATTTCTCCATTTTAGCCCTAAAATGAGCCATAATGCCCGAAAAGGTGTGATAATATAGTGTTAATTCACACGCGGACTCCTTCTTTCATGATATGATACAAGAAACTCGTGAATAAAAACAATATCAAGCTCTTAACACCTATAAGACTTTGTATATTTCATTTTACAGAGAAGTCACGCTACAACTTTGAGGCGCCCAATTAATTCTTAAAACATACTTTACAGGCCCTTTAGTGTTTGCTTCCACAACTGCTGCAATCCTTTGTTTGGCACACAATACAGACTCTTCTGCTAGTCCCACCGAACTAAGGACCTTTTTCTTTAACCCTTCGTCCTCGTAAAACAGATAATGTTCCACGCGTTGTACAGCTTGAACAGAGTTCAGCATTCCCTCTATCACACTGAACGCCATCTCTACTACGTCAGAGAACGTAGGGTCGAAGCGAACGCTGACATCCTTCATATCTGGTTCCTGTAAATATGCAAAACATATCATTCAAACGGGACGATAATAACAGGGCAAAAATTCTAACAATAACAACAAAGACAACTAAACCTTTTACGAGCCTATGTGGCCCACTGAAGGCGTAGTTGGCACAGTGTTAAGATCTCTGCCATCTAACCACAACGTCCGAGCTTCAAATCCCAGCTCAGTCGAGTGTTGAACATTTGTGTAACGTTCTTTTCCGCCAAAGTTGACTCAGCTTTCCCTGATCCTCCCGAGGTCGGTAAAATGAGAACAAGCTTCTGCTGGGGGCTAACCTGCGATGGATTAGTGTCCCGTCCAGGGGAAGTCGATGACTCTCATCCGCTTAACACTACAGAAACCGAGGATAAGCACCGGCTCTTTGGGCCACTTGACTCGTAAAAGGATTACAGGAGCAATTTTTATGTGACAACTTAATGTGTCAATTTTTATTTGGTCGTGTGGACGGGGAAAAATGGCCAATTTTTATGTAACAAATAAATTAGATAAAAAGCTGGTGTGTTAGCTTTTATGTGACAAAAAAAACTTATCGCATACTTAACATTGTTTGTGTAGAGGATCCGACACATAAAATATGACATATATTTACGACATTAATCCTCAGTCCACCAAAAGACACTGTACGCGATCAATGAAAACTAAACTTTGAACTATTAACAAATATTAGCTGTACCATCCACACGATAAATATATTTGTTACAAAAAGTTGTCACATAATAGTTGCTCGCGCATACGAGCCTTTAAAAGGGCTAATTGGACGAGTCCGGTCAGCCGAGCCATCGCGTTTGCCGAGATCTACGCAGTACCCATGAACACAGTACAAAAATTGAGTGGAAATTACACTAGAACCGATCCAGCCTGCGCTCGCCGAGATGCTGGCCCACGAAGCGATTGCATGACAGTATCTTGATTTTGATTCATTCGCCCTCGGATTCCTTCAAAACGACGGTAGCTCCATCTCAAACTCTTGTGACAATGAAGGTGATATCACTAATATACGACGACGGTATTGTGTTATTTGCAATCTTTGCAGGACATAAAAGAGACCTTAAGCAACGAGGACGACAACGTCAACGACGACGGCTACGAAAAAAATTGTTTCTGGTTTGCTCTTTACTTCTTTCTGTGGATCATTAAAGTGCCTGTATCACCAAAATGGGTTTTTATTGATTCGGATAGAGCAAAAAAAGTTGTTTAATAAGTTCCTTTACAGATTTTGCGTTAGAATTTTAGTTTTGGAGTTATAACCGCTCAAAGTGACTATTTTCGAAAAAAAGCCGAGCCAGTGGGGGAATGGGAACTAGGAACATATTTACTGCATTCACT
>JAOCPT020286034.1:0-13582 GCA_026546935.2 Palythoa grandiflora | reverse complement strand
CCACTAAAATTGGATTCGCGCTTCGCGCTCATCTAATTTTGTTAATCATGCGTAATGATAACAGACCGAATTGGACTCCACTCAGTCCTATTACCATTACTTATTTTGTCTTTCATTGCACTGTACCACTTTTTTCAAACAACTCATTTATCTTCAGAAAGGGTACTCTTAAATATCTTTAGAGTAAATATTTCGGTGTGCACAGTTGATTGTGTAATGTAATTGAGCTTCGGACTAGTAGCTTGAGAAATTTGCTTGCCTGAAAAATTTCTTAAGGTTGCTGTATACCTTCAGGGGTGTTTTGCGTCAAAACGATAAAGTGTGTCTGTTTTAAACCGTAGATACCTATAACCATATATCAAATTAAAGCTTGTAGAGCAGGCTTTCGAACTTTGAATTAAAATGAAATTTTAGATATTTTACGTTTTCTAAAAACGAGCAACAAAATTGCCTTTTGAAAGTTACAAGTCCAAGCGATTATTGATATTAATTTTTTTTATTGATTTGATTAATCCGCCAGTTTCCAGACCAAAAGTGCAAAAACGTGTCTTCATTTTTTCGTGATCAATTGCAGAGAAAAGTTATGGCGCTTTTTGGAATTAGGGTTTAAAAAACAGTCTAGAGACCGTACAAAAATTGCTCTAAAACAAAAAGTTTTTCAAAAAGCAAAAATGCAGACACGTTTTTGTTCTTCATATATTGAAGCAATTACTGTATAAAACTTAGGGAAAACGAACAAATTCTCTTTGAGCTGGAACTCTGGAAAGGCGATTTTATCGCTCGTTTTTAGAGAACATAAAAAATTTAAAAAAATTCATTTCAATTCAAAATTTTTAGTATAGTTCGAAAGCCAGCTTGGCGCAAAACACCCCTGAAGGTAGACGGTAACCTTAATATTTCAAGCAATTTATGTGAGCTGCTAAAGCAGTCTAAGACACTCAACTGTTCAACCCTTTGTTTACTTGTACAGCACTTAGAATATATAGTGATGAATAAGCGCTAAATAAATTATTATTATTATTATGTTTATTAATGACGGCGTGGTTGGCGCATTGGTAAGATCCCTGCCTTCTATAACCACAAGGTCCCAAGTTCAAG
This sequence comes from Palythoa grandiflora, assembly GCA_026546935.2. Classification (NCBI taxonomy): domain Eukaryota; kingdom Metazoa; phylum Cnidaria; class Anthozoa; order Zoantharia; family Sphenopidae; genus Palythoa; species Palythoa grandiflora. The sequence continues at coordinate 12,484 of JAOCPT020286034.1, read as the reverse complement.
TCCCCAGCTCAGCCGAATGTTGAACATTTGTGTGACCGTCTTCTCCGCCAAAGTTGACTCAGCTTTCCATCCCCCCGAGGTCAGTAAAATGAGTACCAGCTTCTGCTGGGGGCTAACCAGCGATGGATTAGTTAACCGTCCAGGGGGAGTCAATGACTCTCATCCGCTTAACACTACAGTAACCGGAGATAAGCACTGGCTCCAATGGGCAACTTGGCACGTAAAAGGATTTAGCTTATTATTATTATTATTATTATTATTATTATTATTATTATTGTTATTAGTATTATTATTATTGTTGTTATTATTATTATTATTATTATTAATTTCACTTGCCTTAGTTAATATTATTTTGTCGCAGTATTTTACATAAGCATTTCTCCATGATTTAATAAGACTGTGTCTCAATAAGGTATTTCTGTAGTCAGTAAACAGTTAAAAAAATGGTAGAAGGCAAGTAAAAATCGTGGTGTTATATTGGGGAAACCAGCAGAGGTTTTAATACTCGAAAAAAAAGAACATCCGAGAAACATCAAGACTGCGGCTAAGGGTTCTAGAATTGCTAATCATGTTTGGTCCTACGACCACACCATTGAATTTGAAAACGTGTCAGTTATTAACAAAGGCTCTTTTACAACTACAAAAAACATTAGAAGGGTGGCATACCAAAGTGACACCTAATGTAGATAACAATTCTTGCCCGTTACCTGGGCAATACAACATTCTTTTTAACAAATATTCATAACTATTTACATTTTTTGTTATTTCGCAATTCACAGTAACTCTTGCCTTCTTCTGAAGCAGTTGAGCTTAGTGAAATGCACCTCAACTTTCCGAAACGTTAAAGTTTGTGTTTTTTGCAGGTGTACTCCATCTCCGAATCCCCCTCAAGATCTTATTGCAGCTTGTTTGTCATGTTTAGGAACAGTGGCATCTCGTGTACCAATTCAGGTTGGGTCTTTGTTATAGATACTGTAGTGATAGTGATAGATATAGCAATAGCAATAGCCATTGCCATAGTAACAGCGATGATGATGACAATGATGGCGATGGCAGTGATGATGACACTGGTTATTGTGATGATGATTACAATGACACCGGTGATGGGAATAATAATAATGACATGGTGATGATGATGTTGACAATGGTGATGGTGGTGGTGATGATAATGGTGGTGGTGATGATGATGGTGGTAGTGATGTGATGGTGGTGGTGATGATGATATGATGGTAGCGATAATGATGATGGTGGTGATGATATGATGGTGATGCCTTGATGGTCGTGGTGATGCTATGATGGTCGTGGTGATGATGATTATGGTGGTGGTAGTGAGATAAAACGTGCTACAAGAGTGCAAAGATGAAGTGGTATACTCTTTTTAGCAAAACTTCTTTAGGACAATGTATTTAACACACTTGAACTCACACAACTTGCTGCGATACATGAAGAATATTCACTGTGAAACTGTAAACTAAAACTAAAACTATATATAACAAGTATAACAGGCTTTTCATACGTAATTTGCATCGTAAAATTTACCAAAAATTGTTCATTTAAAAGCATAAATTTTTAAATTTTCATGATAGTTAACAGTATTTACTTTTTATAAATAAGTTTAACCCAAAACATTTGGTGGATAATTGCCTTAACTTTAGATGTTATCTTATCAGGTTTGGTTTGACTTGCGACAGACTGGTTTCGTACCTCACTGCACGTCTGTTAAGTTAAACGAGGAAGACAAGTCGAAAGTAGAGTAAGTGATATTGTTTCTATTCATTATTAAATTGTTTGCTGCGTCGGTGTTTCAATAGAAAAAGTTTAATAAATTTAAGTTAAACACGGGAAAAGAAAGAAAAAAAAACTAACGTTTCGGACTATAGTCCTTTGTTGGAGTTAAGTGTACAGTTAATTTGACTTGATACTTAACACTAAAATCCGATGAAGGACTATAGCCCGAAACATCAGTTTTTTTCCTTCTTTTACGGTGTTTAACTTAGATTTATCGAATTGTTTTATTCGTGTTTGCCTGCATGTGACATCAAAACCCTAAACTCTTGAGCCTGAAACAGAGACAGAAAGTTTCTCAATATTTTAATTTGATAATACAATACAAAAGAAGTCATAATAATGATGATAATAATAAAGTAACAATGTTCAACAACAATAGCAACAATTATTTTATTATAACGATAACAATAGCTCATCGTGTTAAGAGTGCAAGTAATATGGCAAATAAGAAGTGTTGTTATTGACGTAAGCAAGTTTAAAAAGGTACGTTATGAGTCTGGATATTAAAAATAACAAACCTTTAGATGGAGGCTTTAACTAATTAACTAATTCTTGCCTGTTCAGCATATTTGTTGATAATTTGATCCAAGTGAAATCTCTATGAACCTTTGTAGGACACTGAGTATAGAAGGTGGAAACTTTGGGGTAATTCTGAACTACAAGGAGAGACCAATAGGATACTACCCCGTTACTATAGCAACACTTGAGCTGTTTCTACAGCTACTAAGAGGCATAGGCTACCTTCAGGAGAGGGAAGAGCAGCCAGTGAACTTCCTCAACCTGGCAGCGTGTGAGATCTTTATACTTCGTGAGGTTTTCAGTAGTTTTCACAAATGGAGATTTACAAGAATGGAGTATAAAGAAAAAATAGGTGAGTACATGCAGAGAAAAACTCTTCTGCAACGGTACCTCACCCAATATATACGTCATGTGTAGGACGCTAAAAATTTTTGTTCTCAAAACTTAACTGGTTTTCAATTTAGAAGGTTTTTAAGAGACCCCATCTTATTTTCGATATAATGGATATCATAACTAAAAGATAAACTTTGGAGATGTACACTTATTTTCATGAAAATTGATGTCATTATTGAAGCTTTAAGATTATATATCATATCGTTTTTAGACATTATAAACACAGAAATTCATGTAGCCTTAAAATTCCTAAAAGTCACAAATTGTTTTTACATCCACCTCAAAAGTCCTACTTTTGTAGCAATTTTTAGTTTGCCCTAGAAATCTCTACTTTTTCCGTGTTGTGATGGTTTTGTGCAAGTGGTGTCATCTAAAGTGTTTGAATTTGAATCTGTATCAGGAGTTTAACTGTGGACTAATGATTGAACCATTACAGGATTCATGCGGGTCATGAAAAACCTTAAAAAGGGTTGCCACAGTCCTTGAAAAACCTAGAAATAGAAAATCCTGGAATTTAGGAAAAAAACTCCAGGCCCTGGAAAGTCCTTGAATTTCAGGGCTCCACATAACAAGTAAATCAGTCGCAAATGCGAGTAAAATTTTCTGCTGGCGAGTAACGGAGGCAAAGTACTTGCCTGTTGGCGAGTGTATAATAAATTTCTGATACTTTTATTTGTCGGTGAAATATGACTAGTTGCTCAATAAAGTTAGATTTACTAACGATTTTTGTCACAGATTTCGTCAGTGTTTGGCTTTCGATCGATTCCCATGGACGGTGCGTGATTTCAAAATGAATATTATACAGTTTTTCATGTTTAGGTTTGTTTTTTGAGTTTTGTTGTGAGTAAAAAGTTGTCGAGGACTGGACATCATTTCACTGTTAAATTTTTACAAATATATTTTTTCATGTTGAATTAAGAGTTAATAGTTGTGCAGAAAAGATGTTCCGACAATATAATTATGGCTACTAAATTGCTATGACTGGCTAGTAAATTTTTCCTCTCACTAGCCAAATAATACTAAAATTTTTAACCTGTGTGGAGCCCTGCTCTAGAAGCTTTAATATGATATATGGGTTTAGGTATCTACGGTTTAAGACAGATGTACCGTATCGTTTTGACGCAAAACACCTCATAAAGGATACGGTAACCTTAACTTAGTTTGCATTAGGTTTACATGCAATACTGGTAGTGCGATTAAGCAAGGTACGGGTTTTGTAGAGCCGGATGCGCAAGATGGCATACAATAGAAACAGAAACATATTTTGGACATTTTCGCCTCGCTATCGGCTGCTTTTGTTTCTTTCCAGCAGCAGGGAATTTGGCTTTTTTATTTGCTGCTTCCTCGATGACATTAAAGAGTAAAATTTCCAAGAAATTGCCGTCCACCATTTTCACATCAAACCAGTTCAATACGCCAGATCGTGTTTATATGACAAAATTTGCACGCAGTGCCCAGTCCACCTCCCCCCACCCCCTCCCAAAAAAAAAATAAAAATAAAAAATTGGCCTCCATCGGGGCTTATTTACGGTCGCGACTAGATTCCATCCGTCAAACCGCCCTTTTTGAGCGAAGCACGGGAACTGCTTCCGGTGAACGGGAACGACAACACTTGTCTTTTGCAGCTGTAAATCTACCACGAGCGAAGTTTGGCTTTATTTACAGTGTGCATGTAGTTGAAGTAAATTAAGATTTTCGTCACTTGGAACTAAGTTCTGAAGCAGAGATTGACACCAAATTCACCTCTGGAATAAGAAGCAAAAGGGCCAATGCCTACGATTCAAATGGCAATGCATCGTAGCACCGCTCAAAGTCAAACTCGAAGCCAAGGGAAAGAGAAAGGGTGATTGTAATAGTACATGACACGTTCTTTTTTGACGAATGTAGATGTCACTTGTGAGCTGGTTGTTAGGAAAACACTTCTTTATGAAACATTACTTATAAATAAATGGAGAATTCGCCCCCCCCCCTTCCCGTCCTTCTCCATAATCTAAAAACTAAGAGCTTTTCTTCAAACATTTCGTTCGGCTGTTAGCAGTTGCCTTTAGCGACAAGGCTTCATCTTTTATTGTCAAATCAGAATGTTCAAATCGCCTGCACTTATCGTGTTGTGAAAATAAATTCAAGGGAAACTGAGGTTTCAATTTTAAAAGCGTTTACTGTTTATCATAAATTATTCTGTTAGAGTCTCCAGCCTTCACCCTAAATTCATTTTTCATCTTTCACGGATGAATGTTTTTTTTTTTCTTTTATGAATGCCTTTTGCAAGCAATATTTGTCAGTTTATGCTTTTCTGACATCCGAAGGCCACATCAGCCCTTTGAGAAAGAGTGCAGTGTTGCATTTATCTTTTTCCTTTTAACAAAAACTAGCTCAATGATAAGACTGAGGCTGAAATCCATTTTATGGCTATAGTCAATAAAGGAACATTGAACAGTTTTTAAATAGATTTTATGAAATCCCTGGAGAATTTGTCTCCCCAATAGTAAGAATGTTTTACATTCATCAACAGTCAAAACTAAACAACCCTTGCAAAAAAATGAAAAATAACCCTTCAGAAAATGAAAAACAAGCATAGCTCACCAAGACCAAATTCTTCAAGTTCATCTTCGCACTCCTCGAACGAGTCTTGAAAGCAGCGTTCTTCAACATTTTCGAGAAAATTAATGTAATCCTTGGAGTGAAAGGCCAAAAGATCCCTGAAGGATGCTTGTCTTGGTGACACAACACTGCAACAAGTGTGAAATGCAATGTGTTACATAAATTAAATATTAACCAAGTATCTCGTGAAGATAAAGAAATCAAAGCTCACAAAAAAGCCTCTAATTTAAACAATGTGTGACTGTTTAGGTTTAACTATATTGTGTTAAGTCATATTCCACAGCAGCAGCTTCAAACATCAAGAGTTAAAGAAACCCACGTTTTCAGTTCATTTCTTTTGTTGATAAATATTTTAAATGTCCAAGCCAAAGGAAATTTTCTTACCTGACACGATTCAGTAGTCCATAAGCCCTGATTAAGGAGTGTGTTAGGCTTGCCTATGAAGATAAATTACCATTTTGTTATTATTCTTAAATGAACTGTTTACAGGCTGCTTAATCACTCAAAAAATAGTGGTAATACAGTAAATTCAACCATCGCTTTCGACGTCCAACCGACGCCAGCTTGTATAAGGAACCAAATTGTATCTAAAATCTCTGTTTTGGGCTGCTATTAAGGCATTTAATCTAGCCTTACCCTACACTGAACTTTGGGTAGTTTATCACACAGTTTAACATACTCGTCTGAGTGAATAAAGACCACAGATTTTGATTTCTCTTCTGATTCTTCTGAGCCCGAGGACGCCATGCTGTCGTCCATTTTTTTTCAAGTTGCGCGCGAAAACAACCACTGCTCTCTGACGTCATCGCTTTGTAAAATGAGTAGGGGAGGGACGGGAGCTGTTGCTCAGGAAAAATTGTTGAAAATATTTTAAGGTTGGATAATGCGAAGCGCCGGCCGTGTTGGCTGTTTCCTCTCATATCAACCAAGGCGTGAGTGAAATAATTGTTTTATTAGATGAAAAGCCACTAAGTAAACGAGTTAAAATAATTTTTGAAACTTTTATTCCAGTGAAAGTTGCCATTTATCAGAATCTGCACTCGAGTGATTTCGCGCGCCTTTGACGTACACACGCACACCGACGGGACATGCATCAAAATTTTCGCGCCAATGCTACCAGTTTGACTTTGTGACACCAGAAATTTATTAACCCCGTTTTTCTTAGGTTTTTCCGCAGAATGGAATCAAGGACTTTGATGATTTACCGAAAACCGGGCCTCCAATGATTGAAAATGGCTTGTTTGGGGGTTGTAAACGCTATATTGCAGCATTATTCATTTTACGACCCTTCTACTGACACAGTCTGCAATGTTTTCTAAAGAACAATTACATAGAGAGTTTTCAGCCCGGGCTGAGATCTAGGCTCGGGGCAGGGATAAATTTTTCTTTTGATTATACAATGAAACTCAGCCCGGGCCGAGATTCAGGCCATGTTTACACGGGGCCGGTCAAAAATTTTACCAGTCGAAAATTTGCACGGTACAAATTGTTTACACGGAACCGTCTCTTTTTTTGCACAAAAATACCTTTCGCTTACTATACACGGGACCGGTTATTTGAAATCTTACTCAGAGCCCGCGTTTTTTGTCAGCCATTTTCCACGTGAACATGCGCAGAGCAATAGTCTTTAGAGTGATGGCGCCCAAAAGAAAAGTTACAGATGACGAAGAAAGTGAGTCTAACGACACCGAAAGATACTTTACATGGAGTGATGAAGAGGTTTCTTTGCTTCTGCCAATTGCCACTTCTTATAAAAACGAAAAACTAACCCAAGGAAAGGATTGGGAATCAATCAAATCACGATACGAAGATATTCAAAAATTAGCACATTATTCTCGATAATGGCTGTCACATTTGATAACTACCGCAAGAAAGAAACCAAACAGAGTTTTCATGATATTAGGAAAATAAACTACTGAAAAATTTAAATTTACCGCAAACAAAGTTTCGCTGACAGATTGCAGCTGTGCAGTCAGGTAGCTGAGTAACCTCGTCAAAACCTCTAACCGTTCAAATATTTTCCCGGATGAAGTATATACACCGTACCGATGACCTTTTTGACGGCATCGGACAAAAAATTGAGCTCGATTTTGCAGGACGAAAATTTGTACGGCTAGCCGGTCAAATACTTGTACGGTTCAGCTGGTTCCGTGGAAACGAAACGCCTAAACGAGCAAATTTTCGACAGGTCAACAATTTGACCGTCACCGGGAATTTCTTGATCACGATGTTTCTTCACGCACAGCGCATAATCATTTGAAATTTCCGCTGTTCAGATTACAACGTGGACGCAGCATAGAAGCCGTTTCAGCCCGGGCTGAAATTTCAATACGATTACATGCCAAATTTCAGCCCGTTTTACCGGGCTGGAAATTCCAGCCCGGTAGGCGCAAACCGAGAGACCAGGCCGGAGTTTCAGCCCCCTCAACGAGCTGAATTCTCATCTTGGGCTGAAACATACCATATAATCAGGCCCTACGACTGTAAAATTTGAACCGAGCAACCTTACTGTCTTTTTACGCCAGGCACTAATTGAGCCCTTCTTATTCTTTAGTTTGATGATATTTTTATGTCGAACACCGTTGATAGTAAGAGAAAACTGACGTTTCGACTTTCTGACTGTAGTCTTTCGTCGGAGCCAGCGAATTCTTATTCTTATTCTGTAGTCCATTGTCAGAGCCTCCTTATTCTTATCTAATTTTTGACGTTACTTCCCGAGGGATTGGCGAAAAGGTTGTTAGGAAAACGAAGACTTGGAGAACCAAGACCACTCATCCTTCGTCTCACTCACTTGCCCGCCCTCTTACTCACACTCCCGCTCACTTACACTCCCCCTTACTCATCCTCTTGCTGAATCACCGTCCCTCTCACTCAGCCACCCTCTCACTCACCCTCCCGCACCCTCACCCTCCCTCTCACTCACCCTCCCTCTCACTCACCCTCCCTCTCACTCACCCTCCCTCTCACTCAGCCACCCTCTCACTCAGCCACCCTCTCACTCAGCCACCCTCTCACTCAGCCACCCTCTCACTCACCCTCCCGCACCCTCGCCCTCCCTCTCACTCAGCCACCCTCTCACTCACCGTCCCTCTCACCCACACTCCCTTTTACTCATCCTCTTACTAACCCACCGTCCCTTTCACTTATCCTCCGTCTCATTTACCCACAATCTCACTCACCCTCCCGCTACTTCACACTCTCTCTCACTTATCCTCGGTCTCACTCACTCTCTCGCTAACTCTAGCGATCTGAAATGGAACTATCAGATTGGCAAAATTACATCTAAAGCAAATCGCACACTTGGCTTTGTAAAGAGCAACCTTGGGGTTAAATCACGCGCCCTTAAGGAAAGGGCATACTTAAGCCTAGTTTGATCCCAGCTTAAATATTGCAGCAGTATCTGGAACCCAGGAAAGGTGTAGAGAACAACAGCAGTTACAGGATTGAGATGGTCCACACTCCCTCTCACTTACCCTCCCGGCCCGCTCGTGCATCTCACCCTTCCTCCATCTCACTCACCCCCACTCTCACTCAGTTACTTGACGTGTAAAACCTCACTTGTGCAACTGAGACATTGTTAAACGTTTATGACGACACGTCAGAATTCATTCATTTTCCATTTTTTGGTTTATTTGTTGACTTATATGATCACAACTAATCGGTGCGTTATTTGTATTTCATATGTATTTGTTTTACCGAACCATTCGTGGTAACAAAAAAATCCCGTAATTACGAGTGTTAAAAAGATTAAGGTTAATATAAAGTGGATATATGGCTTTTATAAGCATTGAATCAATCATTTGTATATGAAACATTTTTATTTTTTCAGTTCTATTTCGCATTGATTATGAAAATCTGTTTTCGTTTTGTCTTGCTACCAATTGATTTTAAACCCAATGACGTTATGAAGATAGCGTGTCATACAAATTTAATGTTAAATGAGAATTGTTTTTGAAACGTTCGGTTTGTATGTGCGTGACCATATTTCTAAAATATCCAGATTTCAAATAAAAGTTTATTGAAAGCAAACTCTAAAAAATAAACTATGGTCAAAAATGAACTTTGCCAGTAATTAATTTAAATTTGATCAAAATTTTTAGCCGAAATTTTAGTGTTTTGGAACACAGATTTTATCACGTAATGAATACATTTTAAATGGGCATTTTCGTAGCTAATTGACCACACAACAGATTGTACTGAAATAAAAGGAAACATTTTCAAAACCAGAATCGTTATATACACCAACTCTAGATCTCTTAAAACGTATTTCGGAAACTTAAACATCAGTTAAACATGAGACAGAACCATCTTGGACAAGCCACAAATCACCGTTCTTGAAAATGGTATTCAAAAATATTTTAAAAGTGTTTAAAAACGTTTCTCATGAAAACAAGCTGTAAAATTACTTTAAATAGCTTCAGCTACTTATTAATTAACAATTCTTGAAATAGTGATAATTGATTTATGACTTTAAAATAAGCTAATTCAGTTTTTATTGTTTTATAGGTCAATGTGACATGTGGAGGCAGGCGAAATTTTGATTGACTTTTGCCTTTGGAAAAACAATAATTTCTTGCAAATTCAAAAATTTTGCAACGATTGAAATACACGTCCGTTAAACATTAATTTTTACCTTGGTTTACGTAGAACTTTCTCGATAAATGATTCAAGACCATATGACTTTGTGGTTTGAGCTAGTTTTTGAAGACGAGATAATCATGCACACTAAATACATTAAAATGTGTAAAGTTTTGCTTTCTTGTTCCTAGAAACAGAAGAAAAAACTCTTCTTTGCTTGTTTTTAAGGAGTAGCTCTACTTTTTATACCTAACCTCACAAAGGAGTACTTTAAGTGTAAAGAAAAACTAATACTTGATTCCCAACTAGTTATAAACTGAGCCGGCAATTATCTCATTGAAGTCAAGAGCACGCATGAAATCGCCGTATTTGATCGACACAGGTGAAATCAGTACAACTGATAGACGATCGAAAAAATAAATCTTATCTTAATGTCATCTCAGAAACCATTTGGCAGCCACATTGCAAAAAAAGGGCTAAACAGGCCAACTCTTTCAGATCTAGCTGAGACTCTGGCGAGAAGTTTAATTGTTCAAAACGAGCAGACTGTTTATTTTGTGGTACGAAAGAAGCATGGCGAGCTGTAATAAGACAACAACAAAGTCGGGGAGAATTAACAACACTTCAAAACCTTTAATTCGAAAAGCGCTGTTTAACTGCAGCAAAACGCTCACAGCTGCAAGCTTAACATCACTTCCTCAGCTCCATTCTCATGTGGAGAGAATTACAGTAAATGTCGGCGGACAAAAATATCAGATCCCCAAAAAGAATCTTGATATTTACCCGGACACGCTTCTCTCAAGCGACCGGAGAATGCAATTCTACGACAGAGAAAGAGGCGAGTATTTCTTTGATCGCGACCCTGTTTTGTTCAAATATGTCGTGGAGTACTACAGAACAGGTGAGTTCCACCTCGCAGAGCCGGTTTGTCCTGAAGCGTTAAAAGACGAGCTTGAATTTTATGGAGTTCCTATAGGACACGTCTCTAGTTGCTGTTGTGATGGAATAAATTTTGAAGAAAAAGATCCACAGAAAATCTACACGAGCAGTGAAAAAGAGCTGACCTTCTACTTGGGAAAGCGAGTATTTGGAGTTACAACTTATGACACGTCTCGGAGAGCAAGGCTTTATAAATTTCTCACAGAGCCGAATTATTCACTTTGTTCTTCTGTGTATAGTTACATCTTGGCTGTTGTGATAATACTAAACATATGCACAATTAATGCGGAGACTATTGACTGCGAGAAGGCAAAGAAGTGCGTTGAATTGAATCCAACTCTTTTCTTTATTCTCGATTCTTTTTGCGTGGCAATATTTACTGCTGAATATTTCTCACGACTATACGCGGTGGAAAATCGATGGAAGTTTGTCAAAGAACTCTCAAACGTATTGGATTTAATAGGGATACTACCATACTATGTCAGTGTAGTGGCTCGAGTCGTCAACTCGAATGACAAAGGGCTCGAAAGCTTTTTGACTATTGTGCGAGTTGTAAGAATATTTCGTATCACTAAACTAGCTAGGCACTCGATACGGTTTCTGAATCTGCTGAAATCAATCAAGGATGCTGCAAAAGAGCTCGGCGGAATCCTTTTTTCGTTTTTATTGGTCATGGTGACTTTCTCGACTTTAATCTACTTTGTTGAACGTGAAGAACCAGGCACCCGCTTCATCAGTATCCCCGCAGCTTTTTGGTACACCCTTGTTACCATGACAACTTTAGGGTGAGTGATGATTGGTCGGATAAGGGCAAGTTTATATGGGGCTGTTACCAGGCTTGCCTATGTACGTGGGCGAGATCTTTCTATTAAAACGCAAAAATTTCTTACAAAACGATCGTTTCGTTTGTACGAGAAGGCGGGCTGGCCGATTGCCGGTATCCCGGCAAAGAGATCTTGGCAACTGGACCAGTTAGTACAACGCCACGCCAGCTTTCCTTCTCATGTATGAAACGTTTTCAATTGCGCATGCGGAACAGATCGTGCTGACCAAAATAATGCGGTTTCTTCAAATTTCTTGTGTCCAGTTGGCGAGGTAACAGTTTTTAACTAAACACTTGTAAGAAAATATCTGCGGGCTCCATGTAAGCAGGCCCTAACATTTAAGCTAGCTAAATCCATTTACGAATTTGAGTGGTCCATTGGAGCCGATGCTTATCTCCGGTTTCTGTAGTATTAAGCGGATGAGAGTCATTGACTCTGCCTGGACGGGACACTAATCCATCGCAGATCGATTAGTCCTTTCACCGACCTCGGGAGGATGGAAAGCTGAGTCAACTATGGCGGAAACGAAGATCACACAAATGTTTAACACCCGGCTGAGTCGGGGTTTGAACCTAGGACCTTGTGGTTAGAAGGCAAATATCTTACCACTGCGCTAACCACGCCGCCCACATTTAAGCTTAATACAGTGGAATCCCGGATTAACGATCTTTGGTTTAACGATATTCTCGGTATAACGATAAACATTCGTTTCCCCGGAAAAGTTATAGTAAAATGTATGGGGCAGAACCCCGGTTTGACGATATACGGTTTAACGTTATTCCCGGTTTAACGATGGGGATTTTGTTCCCTGAGAGCAAAATCTTTCCCGGTATAACGATAAA
>JAOCPT020285363.1:0-13586 GCA_026546935.2 Palythoa grandiflora | reverse complement strand
ATTTGGGTTTTTGCGAGTGGTTTGTAGTTAGCCGTTATAAAAAATGGAAAGGTCGGAAACTTCAAACTTTCAACGGTCCAACCAGCCGAACAAAATCCCTCCAAAACTCTTTCACTCGCCGTTCCGGAAGAACAGGCAGTATTTTCAAACAGCTCAGCAATTAAACTTTCAAGTCTATCTGAGGCAATAATCGCTTGGTAACTGTTCAAAGTTTGGAATGTTGACTGAATGAGCTCTTGCTTCGTCCAAATAACTACAGCAACACACATACTAGTTATCGTTTTTATACAGTAAAGAATTTATATCTCACCCTTCATCACTGGAAAACTTCGGAGTTTAAGAACGACAGCAATTCTTGAACTGGCTGCATCTTGTTCGAATGTAAAACAATTTAGTGATATTAAAATTTCAAGTGATCTTGCATAGTAATTACCCTAAGGTCTCCCAAGGCTTTTCGTTTCACATTCACTAATAATACACACGTGCAAATATCCGCTGAACCAATAATTTATGCTGTCTCCGGGAAAATTGTTTGAATAAAGTAACAAAGCCTATTGTCTTAATTATCCCAGGTTTCCCAAGCCATGAATGAAAGCTACACTGAGACTACAATTGAAAAATATCAAATATGTTCTTTCTTAGGCTAGATACAAACTTAACTAGATTCTAACTGGAGGTTTTTTGGTTATGGACGGGGACCAAGCCATTTTTAATGCGGAGATTTTTTCCCCGCAGTAATCATTCTAAACAGCTCTTTTTATCCAGGAGTTCTGCGGACACCTGCATTGTACTTGGATCCAGTTTACTTTCGTCAACGCATACTCGTTATGCTTTTAGGCCTTTCGTTCACACGAAATCTATGAAAACGCTACCCATAAAGGCGTACTTTTGAAAACGTCTCACGACCTCTATATCGAGCACAAAAAATGATTGCGGAAGAAAAACGTATTTTATCGCCTGCGAACCGTGGCGTTTTTTAATAATTGCTCGTATCTGACCTGCTAGATACCGGCAATGCTGTACGCCAGTCGCTGCGACTAAGCTAATTTCGCCACTCCCCGCGATCGGCGTATAAACTTGCTTCGTGTGTCCCAGCTTTAGAAAAACCCGCGCAGTGTTGAAAATCCCCAATATCAAAGCATCCAGATATACCTGTAACACTTATTTAGTTATTATTATTTAAGCATTCATATAAAAACCAGTATAATTGACAGATAAGAATGAAAATTGTTGTTGTTGTTGTTGTTATATGTTGTTGACGTTGTTGTGTTGTCGTTAAATAAAAAATTTCCGCAAGAAAAGAGCTGCAAACCACAGACCCTTAGGCCTTACGCCCCCGCACCAACCCCCTATCCCGGGTCGATCCCCCCTTCCCCCTCCTTCCCTTACCCTCCTCTTTATTTTACCCACCTCGGGAGGATGGAAAGCTGAATCAACTTTGGAAGAAAAGAAGGTCACACAAATGTTCAACACTCGGCTTAGCTGGGGTTTGAACCCGGGACCTTGTGGTTAGAAGTCAGATATCTTCTTGCTTACCGACTACACTAATGCAACCAAGCCTCGTCGGTTTTGCTTAAAGATAAAAGGTTGCTTAATTTCTACAGAAGAACACAAAGAAAATACACTGAATAAAATGCAAGAACTAGATTAAATTCGGATTTTGGTCCGCCATCTTTCGGAATGAAAGTCCGCCCCCGTCAGTTCATTGACCGACTTCATGATTCTTTTCAACGTCTGAGGACATCTAAATGTCATCACATACCAAAATAACTTTTGCTGCCGCAAGTTGATCATTTTTAAAATGTCTGAAAACAAACATAATCCTGACATTGTCAGTTTAGAAATATTTTACGTGTTTTGGTCCTTTTAACTGCTATACATGCACGCATATTGCAGATCAAAAAAGATCATTTCATGAAATTTTGCTTTTTCTGCAAGACTTGCAAACTTTAAATATCAATCAATACCGACAGAAGCTGTATCTTTGAGGCTTTTGGATATCTTTTGGCATTTTTGTAATAAATAATTTTTAAACAAATTGCCATATCAACAAGTCCACGTTACATCTTTTTCGCGTCAATGTTATCAGATTTTAAAAAATTGCAAACTTTCAGTAAAGACATTTTAAGTTCCATGTTTTAAACTGTTTTCCGTAGGTTTATCGGAAACTGTTTTTGTTAATCGTAAGTAGTTCAGATCAATAAATTGTCTACCATCTGGCAATGCGCATTTCAGTCCCCGGTCAAAAAACGGTTTTCTTGAGGGTCTCTCAGGGGGGATGCATATGGTATTCGTTATTCAAACCTTCAATATTTAATATCCAAACTTTACCAGTTCTTTTCTGTAATCGCTTTTAGTATTCCGGAGGTGAATGTAGTGTACAACAAAATATCGCAAATTGGCTCATATTTTGTGGAATGGGTATATGGATCAACAACCATGGCAATACTACCGGCAAAAACCGTTGACATTAATTTCGGATTCACTTCAGCGAGGAGTACAATTGCTTTGTGCACCTTTGCAAAATCGAGCTCGCTCGAGGTAAATTGTTAGTGAATATTTCGAAAACTTAAAAAACAGAATAAGTTGAAGAGAGTTGAGGCAAATTCTTAAAGTTAAGGACATTATCAAGGTCATTTCAATGGACCTTTGTAGTTTGTTTAGGGTTACCGTATACCTTCAGGGGTGCTTTGCTCCAAAACGATACATTACAGTGCCGATCTGTCTTAAACCGTAGAAAGCTAAACCCATCAAATTAAAGCTTATAGAGCTGGCTTTTGGACTGTACTAAAAATGTTGAATTAAAATGAATTCTTTACATTCTATAAAACCAGCAACAAAATCGCCATTTGAGCGTCCAAGCGATGCCGCCAGTTTCTAGACCAAAAGTGCTAACAAAAACGTGTCTGCGTTTAATATTTCATATTCAATTCCAGAGAAAAGTTATGGCGCTTTTTTGTTGAGCCGAAACTTTGGAAACGTGACTTTGTCCCTCGTTATTTTTAAAAAATGTAAAAAAATAAAAACAAAAAATTTGTTTTAATTCAAAATTTTTAGCACAGTTAAGTCGAAAGCCATCTCTATAAAAGCTTTAATTTGATACATGGGTTTAGGCATGTACGGTTTAAAATAGATGCACTGTATTGTTTTGACGCAAAACACCCCTGAAGGTATACGGTAACCTCTTCAGCTCAGTAGTTGTAATGTATCGTAAGAAAGAACTTATTCGACACGCAATCCCCGAATCAGATTTATTTTACTCGCTGTTTTCCAAAATTTTGTAAAAAGGTTGTGCGGGCTAAAATTTAATAACTGCGGTATTTGGTATTATTACTTAAAATATTCATATGCAAACTCCGCCATGTTACCTCCAATGCTGTGTCATTTAATGTGTTTAAAGATTTTGTACTTATCTGCTTAGCCGTAATGTAACCCTGACAAAACACGCCACAACAATCATCGTTTGACTTCATACTTGCCACCTTAACTATGACATGGCACTTTTCAGGGTTTCATTATTGAAGCTCACGAAAAACTTTACCAATACAAACTAAAACGATACACTTTTTTCTATGAATGAGAACAAACTCAATTAGAACATTGAGACTGAAATTGACTGAAAATTAAGTAAAAAATTCAAAATCAAGTATTTCTTATTTTATGTAACATCGTAGGTGCTAAATAGAAAATTGTCATTATCACATTGTCATGTATAAGATTGTTTAATCTCCGATGCAAAAGAAAAATCATTTTTCTTATAAATTTTGATACAATTCAGCCTTTGCCTTTGGCTGCAAGGATAAAAGACTATAAAGAAATTAGTACACAGTAATATAATATACTGGTACAAGCACCCTTAAATTTGATTTAGGTCTAAAACCGGACTCGCGGAGTTCCGAAACATATTATCGAAAGCACTTCACTAATCTATGATTATCACTATAGTTTTATAAGAACCAGTAAATTTTGCCAAGGTTCATTGTTCCGGCTTAATATTTTAGCGGCTTCAACCTCGAATTATTCTAAATTTGTGATTGTTTTTCGATCTGTACGAGCCCGTGTTTCTATTGAGCAAAACAAACTAGAAACAAGCAATATGTGATATCTTGTGCAGCTGTATTTGTAGAGGCGAACTTTTGAACAATCTAACGGCAGTGAATCTTTTTGTGTTTTGTGTAGTATTTTTTACGACCTTCACTGTCATTTTTCAACCAGAAAAAGTTTCCAAGTTATCGACTCCCTGGCAAATTTGAGCCTCGTTGTGTTTTTTCAAAGTTGCTATTGCAAAAACTGGCGTTTGACATTTTCAATGTCTTAAAGTAGTAGATTTTGCTATTAGCAACCCACAAATGACATCCGATTAACATTATCGAGTTTTTGATATCTTAGATAGTTACAATGGTAACAAGTCTCAATATTATTTTTAAAAACACTTGAAAAAGGAAGATAATATAAATATTGACGGATTTCATAAGTGGGCAGGGATGCTGTACAATACTTGTGAAACAGAACTGAGCTGTTTTTCTCAAGAAGACATACGAAGTTTGCTACTTGACATGTTAATATGTATAACTGCAAATTGTGTTTAGGGCGTGTGAAAACCGTGGTAGTTCAGTTGCCAGTAGTAGCACCATATAGGCCATGTTACACTGACAATAAATAGGCAAGCGGAGAAACAAATTATTTGCGTTATTTTATGTGTGCTGTAATTCGGCCAGCTCGTCTGTTTTTGATATATATAGTACGTCAGTTCAATACTATGATTTGCATGGGCAATTTACAGTCTCACGTATCGCCTACTTGATAAGCTACCGGCCTTGTAACTCCCGCAAACACACTAGTATTACAAAAAATATTTGAATCCTTAAAAATTTTGTTTTTTCTTCAATAAAAAAACGCTCACAGAAGTAAGAACAATTTTAAAAACAAATTGCGGTTGAAGTCGCCATGTTAGACTGACAATAAATAGGCAAGCGGAGAAACAAATTATTTGCGTTATTTTATGTCTGCAGTAATTCGGCCAGCTCGTCTGTTTTTGATATACTGATAATACGTCAGTTCAACACCATGATTTGCATGGGCAATTTACAGCCTCACGTATCGCCTACTTGATAAGCTACCGGCCTTGTAAACTCCCGCAAACACACTAGTATTACAAAAAATATTTGAATCTTTAAAAATATTGTTTTTTCTTCAATAAAAAAACGCTCACAGAAGTAAGAACAATTTTAAAAACAAATTGAGGTTGAAGTCGCCAAAAAAATTACGAACTAAAAGCCTCGGCAAAATTTACTGGTTCTTTTTAAAAGTTTTAAAATCAACAAGACAACTCTTAAACTTGGCGGTTTATTTTCAAACATGTTTCTTAGGCCCCGTCCACACCGTGCCGGATAAATTTGAAAACGCAACTTTTTTGTTACGGTTATAGGTCTGCCGTCCACTCTACAACGCTTGTATCCGCATAAAAAGATCAGCGAAACTTTTTGAAAACGCTCTCCAGAGCGAAACAATTTGAAAACGAAACTTTTTTGTATTAGTGTCGACGGAGAACTTTTTGAATCCGTAACTTTTCGAATACGCTGACGTCATTTTGTCATGTAATTTATCTTCCCAAGTGCTTTTGCTTATTCTGTATATATCTTGGTAGTGCTTTGACAAGACTCAATCAATGTTCTTCATTTCCCAGTTCCATTTTCTGTAATCAGTTGTAGTACAAAAAAACAAATCCGCTTCGTCATCGGAACAAACAAAGCTATCCGTTTTAGCTTTGGTATTATTTGTTTGCTTTGTACGTCCTGACATCTTTTAAAAGTTTGAATAAATTTTATAACGAATATTAAGCAGCTCGTGGATACAGTTGGCGAGAGAGCGAAAAACTGCGAGTTTAATGTTATGCGTTGGTGTGCACATGCTTAAAGTGAAATGAAAGCGATTGTGTACCTAAAAATCGCTGTAGTGTGGACGCAGAAAATTTTATCCGTTTTCGCACTTAAAGTTGCGTTTTCAAATTTATCCGGCATAGTGTGGACGAGGCCTTATATTTTGTATCCTAAACTTTTATTGCCGGCACTGTAGAAGCCGTAAAAATGCGAAACCGCGTTTAAGAAATGTCCTTTTCGGATAAACTAAATTGCTTATCTAAACACGTATTTTTAAAGCCTAATGTTCTTAAATACCAAGCATGATTTGAGAATTTGTATATTTCTTAATCTTTCTTGCCTGTCTGGGTGTTGGACTAAGCTAACACGTACGCTGTTTATTTTTGCTCCGTCTTAAACAAAACCTCACGTACTGCGATTCCCAAACGTGCAATATCGGCCTTGTTGCGAAATGCGTCACGGGTAGCTAGCCAATCACAAACTGGCCCATGAGGGGGTTATGCTTCTCGCAAGTATCGTCACGTACGAAGATAATTGACATGCATCGCTTATTAGCTTTATATTCGACTGTTCACAGCGGAACGGCCTCAGTCACTCAGTATAAGTTCGGGTTGCGGTTTGTACTACGCTGAGTTGAGGAGAAATACCCGCAAACTTCGGTTGGGCTTTAAAGTTTACAAGCGAGGTAAGGGAAATTATCTCTCTTTATTTGATTCTTCAAGCGAGAATACTGACATTTTTGATTTGTTAATTGTCTTAACAGAAAAACAGCCGTTTGCAGACTGAAGCCTTACAACCCGATAGACAACACAAAGCAGAAGAGAACAGTTTCGACGAAAAGTTTTCAAGGCAAAGAAATACCTAAGAAGTAAGTATACCTTTTATTGTTCTTGTATAGAAGCCTTTTGTTTCAGTCTAAGTTGTTTTTCTGTTTTTGCAAATTTTCCCTTCAGTTTTAGCTCCCTTCATAGTGAATTGACTATAGCACATCTCGGGTGTGCAGGATCGGAGCGTTTGTACCGAGGGCTACGTGATGGCCTCGGGCATTGTTTACAGTTGTCGCAAATCTGTAATTTCAGAAATTTAGTCCCAAATTTATAGTTCATTCACTAATTCTCTTAGATAGCGTAACTAGATGGCTATGTGATGGTAAATTAGTAGCTGAAACGCTTTTCAACTTCTGCCTGTTTTCATTCTAAATATAGACGGAAGAAAATGAAAACAGTAGGGCCCAAGCGAGACAACGCATTTCCGCTGTCAATGAATAGATTTGTGTGTCTGTGATCTCTTCAGGAACAGACTTTTCTATATCTTTGCCACAGCACGAGCTCTCTTGCTAGCACCTTAATTAATCACACTCAATATTGGAAATGTTCAGATAGAGTCCCCACTTTTCTAACTAAGCTCGCTTTTGGTGTACATTTTATGTAACTGTAAGTTTTAAGGATTTTTTATGTTGAAAGCGTGTACCTCGGAAATGAATATCGCCGTCAAAACAATCCAAGTTTAGAACAGTAGCTGATTTGCGTGTTCTTCAAGTGTTTTAAGGATTTGCACTTTGCACTGCAAGATTCGGACGTGATGTTGATGTTTGGATTATTTTATGTTTCAATTTATATGTCACGCGGCACGTCCCGTGAATGTCTGGTGGCTGACCTGGGGCACGATCCGAGGAGAATTCAGTACCATCTCCGTACAAAAACACCCCACTGTGATGTTCCCCTTTTTGATTTACGGTATACGCACACAAGGGAGAAATAAAAAACTCTAAAACGTTTTGTAATCATGCTTGCATGCGAAAAACCAAAATGATAACAGATATTTGTACAGACGTAAACTATATATGCTGCTGGAAAAAATAGCAAAACAGCCTGTACTGTTCATCAGCAGGGCACCCAAACCGTGTGCAATTTCAGTTGGTTTCGGCTCCATTAAATCCTTTACCAGTTGAAGAACAATTTAGATGGAGCTAACCACTAAGGCACAGTAACTGAAAAACAAATTGACGAAACCGTTGATGCCTAAATAAAATGCAACAAGCTCGCGCATGTCAGAAGCACTATACCTCTACCTGAAAAACCAAATGGGCGCGCGCCACTAAATACAAAATTTCATCAATATTTAATACTTAAAAGGATACGAATACAAGTTCTTCTTCAAGTAAATTTAAACTATTTACAGTTGTTCAAATGTCTGTTTCGCCTGTTACGGCTACTTCAATGAGTGCCGGAATCCACTGCATGAAAATGGCGACCCGAGTTACAGGTAACAGGCGAACGTTTTCAGAGCAACTATAAACAGTTCTACTTTGCTTGAAGAAGAGTTTCGTTTTATATAAGGGGCAGGGCTAACTAGTTTTAAAAGTTTCGAAACAAATGCAACTTGGCAGAGTTCTAATACGTACTGCCTTAGTAAAACTAGACTTTTAATGGTATTTTTTTATGATTCCTATATATCACAATCATATTTTTTTTCGAAATTTCACTGAATACAAGTTTTTTTACTTCTTAGTTCTAGTGTGATTTGAGTACATGGAGCGTGGGATTTCGTTAACGGTGAAAGACGTGTTATCTACTTACACTTCAGACAAAATCTTACTGGCATATCTACATTTTTATAAAGAAAAACATTTAGTAGCCATGCATGAATAGACGGCGAGCTGAAAGTTTGGAAAATCTAAAGTTTTCAGAGGGTTTCGGTTTTGTTGAACTACTTACTATGGGCAAGGACTTTTCTTTCAATAATGCATGAGTAAAAAGTTAGTAGATTTTATTATATTTTCAGAAACGTGAGACACAGCTATACAGTCCATATTTATGATATAACCTTATCCAACTCTGTAATGATTTGAGAAATCGTATGAAATATCACTGAGAGAAAAAAATGTTATAACTGAATAAAAACCATAATTTTTCAAACTCTTTTGCATGCATATGCATAACCACGTTTGATATAAATATTATGGAAATACATTAATTGTTGTGTTATATTTTTTATGGTATTTATATATTGTAAAAGTATGTTCTAGTTTGACCTATGTTGACACGATGTTGAATGTTGGCAAAACTACGAAATTCCTTTTAGAATTAGGGAATTAACCTCTCCAAAACCAATTTGTTTGTCTACAAGATTACCATTGTAAGCCATTTGGGCGGACCAATCTAAATTTAACCATATCGAGACTACTTTCTACACAGCAGGCCGGAAAACGTCTTTATCCTTGAAAAAAATCATTAGTTAAACCGTTCAAACATCAATCTTTACAAGTGTCAAAGCTAATGTACCTATTTGCTTCGACCCAAAGAGTTGACACTTTTTTTTGGCTTTTATGTTTAGGCACTCGATTAAGTCGTCAAGTTTGATTTTTGAATTTCGCCGTTCTATTCAACAAGTTTAATTGAACACGAACGGCAGAATCGATTGAGAGGAAATTCTTTTAAAAAACAGAGGTCAAGCTCCACTAACCTGATTAATAATCGCAAACCTTGCGTCCCGATAAATTTACCCCGAATTTGATAACCGATCGAGGAAATATAGATATGTGTCATTGGGAGATGATTTCATAACAAGTGGAAAACATCGTATTCGTAAATCGTTTTCTGTTTATTGCCTAGTTGTCAAGCTAAATCACATGTTCCATTTAATACCAGAAAATCTTTACTAGTTATCGATCCTCAGCCTAAGATTGTTCATAATTAACTGTTCTTCAGTTTAGGCCAATTCGAGTCTCGTTCTTATTAAGTTGTTCTCATAAAGGTGATTTTATAAAATAAATGCGTGTGATTCATCCACTGTTTGGTTTGTGATCATTCGTTCCAGCCGGTTTTATCACAATCTATATTCTTTCATAATAACGATATCACAATAATAGTCTTTTTCAATCATCATAGGATTAACACAACTCAACAAAAACCAGACATTTGGCAATGAGAAACAAGGAATTGATCGAGTAAATTAAAAGTAAAACGCTCGAAGATGAAAAGAAAATTGATTTCCCAAACTACATGTCTGAAAAATAAAGATATTGGTTGAGAGAATCCACCAATACCATCACTGTGTTTGGGAAATGAGCTAAAGCTAGCTCAATCCATTTACGAGCCTAAGTGGCTCATTGGAGCCGGTGCTTATCTCCGGTTTCTCAGTGGAGTGCTGAGCGAATGATAATCATTGACTCTACTTGGACGAGACATATTGGCCAGATAAATCCATCGCAGGTTAGCCGCCGGGAGCAGAAGCTGGTACAATTTTTACCCGGCTACCGCGAGAGGATAAAAGGCTGAGTCAACTTTACTATTCAGGGCTCGGATGAGCCGGGGTTTGAACCCGGGACCTTGTAGTTAGAAGGCAGTTACCACTACGTTTGGGACATGAGCTAGAAGTTTAATATTAAATTATTATCTTGTATTTTTTACAGCAATGGTCTGTTACGTTGACAATACAATGGCATCTCAAAGCCCAAGCCCATTTTGTGAATTAGAGCCCGCTAAAAGCTCCTCGCACGAAAACCATGTCACTATTCGCTCGTACGAGTCCTACGATCGCGATGAATGTCGGGAACTTTTTGCCGAAGGAATGTGGCAACTCGCAAACCCCGCCATGAAGATGACTCTCCCGCGGTTTTTACGGTATGCAGGGTGTGTAGCGGTACTGATTGCGTCGATTGCCATGAAGTACTCGTTCGTTATCCTACCGGTATATCTGGTATTGGTTGCGTTACTCTCTGCGTTGCTCTACATCCACATTTACATGGAATGCTACAAATTTATCAGTTACTGCCTCAACGCAGACCTTCTGGATATTGAGAAAAGCTACATGAAAACACACGGTTCCCACATGTGGGTAGCGGAACTAAGGGGTCAAATTGTCGGTATGGTGGGAGTTATTCATTCCGACAGCCACGAACTTGGAGTTGTCGAACTACAAAGAATGTCTGTATCAAGAGCAACCCGCCGTCTTGGTATCGCAAAGAGACTGTTGCAGAAGTCTTTAACCTTTTCTCGGGAATTTGGATACAAGAAAATCATTCTCAGTACCACTGGAGCTCAAACCCCGGCAATTTCGCTTTATA
The DNA here is from genome assembly GCA_026546935.2 of Palythoa grandiflora. NCBI lineage: Eukaryota > Metazoa > Cnidaria > Anthozoa > Zoantharia > Sphenopidae > Palythoa > Palythoa grandiflora. The sequence goes on along the minus strand of JAOCPT020285363.1, from coordinate 2,639 downwards.
AAAAAGCTGGGTTTAGTATATTTTCAAGCATTCCACATCCTGCATCTTCGCTTCTCCATGACCTTCCCTACAATTCTTACGAGCTCAACCTGTTTTAAACTGGCAAAACCGACACTTGAAATGATTCTCACAAACAAAAGCGGTATCAGGAGATGATCAGAAAGTTTGACACAAGTGAACAGTACTGACCTTGTTATATATAAAGACCCTACAATATTTTACTTCTTTTCGCTTTCAATATGATATCAAATTTTGTATAAACAGGGAGTTGCCGGCAGGTTGACAAAGAATCGTTGGAAAACGTTTTGTTTAATAACTGGACATGTCCAAAGACCCAAAGAAAGGGCTTGGGAGCCAACGCAACCTCGTTTCCAGGGCTTTTCCCAACTCTAGGGAAAAGACCTAGGAACGAGGTTGGAGCCAACGCCCAAAACCCGTCTTTAATGGTCTTGTTTTAAAATAACTTTTCTCCTTCAATACCAGACTGAAACAGTTGCAAATTATCACACATGCACTTGCGCTTTTTTCTATAAGAACCAGTAAATTTTGTTGAGCGGGCTCATTGTTCTTAATTTTTCGGCGATTTCAGTTTCAAGTCTAATTAGTAATTTGTTAATTTGTTAATTTGTTAATTTGTTAATTAAAATTAAAATTATTAACTCTTACGAAAGTTCCAAATAAAATTCCGACCATTTCCGAACACTTCCGAAGATTTTTCGAAAATTTTTGAAAATCGCAAAAAATGCGTTAAAGACGTTTTAAACCATTTTGGAAGTTTTCCGAAGATTTTGGAACACGTGCACTTCCAAAGATTTTCGAAAATTTTCCAAAAAATTTGAAAAGTCTTAAAAAATGGCTTAGAAACGTCTTCTAACTATTTTTGAAGATTTTCAAAAAAATTTCGAAGATTTCCGAACACTTCTGAATATCTCCGAAAATTTTCCAAACAATTTTAAAAATCGTAAAAATGCCTTAGAAACGATTTTCTAAACTGTTTCCGAAGATTCCAAAGATTTTCGAATGTTCCCAGATATTTTCAAAAATTTTCATAAATCTCCGGCAGTTTTCGCAGAAACTTCAAAATCCGTTTAATGCTAACCCCGGGTTACGTTTTTACGCGCTTTTTTCAATAAGAACCAGTAAATTTTGCCGAGGCGAAATTGTTTTTCTTAATTTTTTTGGCGATTTCAGCCTCAATTTGTTCTTAATTTCTTTTAATTTCTGTGAGCGTTTTTTATTGAAGAAAAAAAAAAAAAAAAAAGGTATTGGAAAATGACTCGTTGTAAGGTTTAATTTAGAGGCAGTATTTACAGTGAATCTTTTTATGCTTTATGCTGTATCGCAAAGTTTTAGTCAATTTTCTACCACAAAAGCTTTTCTAGTTATGAAGCATCAGCCTGAGCTTGTTCTTAAATTGTTTTTAAATTTTGACAAATTTGAGCCTCGTTCTTATAAAGTTGTTCTTATAAAAAAAGCGTGTTATCCATGTTCCTGTTTCCTACCTTCTATAGCTTGGTTTGGCTGGAATTTTGAGGTTTACATGTTTGTTTATAAGTAAACCTAGACAGTATTTTGAAATTATCGCAAAGCTTTACTTATGAATTAGAAAAATTTATTCTTTGAATTTTGTCTGAATCCAATGTTAAGTAAATTGGGGTTTTGAGGACTGACCGGTCCCAGGTTTTGAACAACCCGCCATTAATGTGTAGAATATGTCGAATTGGAAAAACTGAATTAGATAATACAATCGTGAGATATATAGTAACTACCAGTTCTGTACATACTGTAAATAAATGCAACTGAGTCAGAGGAGAAATTGGCTTTGTGTTGTTTATTTTCTTTCACGCATTTGCAACAACGTGTCACATGGCAGGCAGTAGTTTTGCATATTTCAATTCAGTTTCTTTCGGTTTAATTTTCATTAGCAAATTAGGCTTTGTACTTTTGCCGCTCTATTGTTTGCGTTTCTCTCTTGTTTTCAAATATCATTCTTTGTTAAATGATAAAAGAAAACGCGACTTTCATTTTACCGCTTTTCCAGCTTAACTCTTGTGGAGTAAACACAATCCTGCTTGGTTGAGGCTAAAGTTGATGTCCGGCCGCTTGTGGTCAACAGAAACTGCGGCTGAAACCAAAGCGGAACTTCACGAGCTAGCTCCTCGAAGCCTGTTTTTATAAATACATGCGGTCTGGCAGTTTGTTTTCAACGTCGCAAAGTTCTGGTTTTGGTGAACGCCAACCAAACTCTTCCTTACTGTTGGCCTATCTAATGGTCCTAATGCGAGATCCGAGTCAACATTGATTTTTATTACGGTTGTTTTTAGTAATTGGTTGTGGTTTGCGTGACGCGAAATATATAGGCTTTAATTTACGAATCTCTGGGTAGTTATACAACTCTGATAAATTTCGAATTTTGCGGGCGCATTTATTGCCAACTTTGCTTGAATATTTTGCAGGATTTTGCACCAGTTCAATATTCCCACTTCTTTGCATGCTACGGCTAGGGCAACAAATAAACTTTCAGAGGTTTTGTTGCAGTCCTTCCCTGGTCCAGGTTCCTTCCTCTCGTGGGGGGGGGGGGGGGGGGGGGGGGGGGGGGGGGGGGGGGGGGGGGGGGGGGGGGGGGGGGGGGGGGGGGG
>JAOCPT020284613.1:0-13587 GCA_026546935.2 Palythoa grandiflora | reverse complement strand
TCCTTCTTCTTCTTCTTCTTCTTCTTCTTCTTCTTCTTCTTCTTCTTCTTCTTCTTCTTCTTCTTCTTCTTCTTCAGAATCTGAATTTCCTCCCTGTACACTTTCTTCAACTTTTACCCACTCTTTCGCCTAATTTACCTCTTTAACTGCTTTTTGATCTGCTCCTCCTTTCATTTCCTTCTTCATGTTCATCTCCTTTATCACCTACCTTACTCCTATACCTTTTTCTACTTTGTTGACTTTTTCCTCATTTCCCCTCCTCCCACTCTGTTTTCACCTTCTTTTTCTCTTTCCTCTCACCTTCACCTTCTTCTTCACATATTTCCTTTTACTCCTGCACCTAGAACTTCGCCTTAGTCTTATTTTTTCTCATTCATCATTTTCGTCACTGGTTCATTTTACTTTATTTCCAAGTAAACTGCCCCTTACCTTCTTCAAATCACTTTATCACTTTCAGCTTTTCTCCTTCACCTTTCCACCTAAGTCTTCCTTTCAACGTTACTTTCATATTTACACTCACCATCTCTTTTAACTTCTCTCACTTTTTTCATTTACCTTCACAGCCTCCATCCTTTTCATATCTGCCTAATCTATTACTCCTTCGCTTACTTTTATTCCTTCCTACATTCCTTCTCTTACATGATCATCATGATCATGATCATCATCGTCATCTTTCTCTCCTCCTCCTTTTCCCCCTCCCTTTGGCTTCTTCTCTTTCAGAGAAAACTGTTAACTCTCCCTCACTGTTACGTTTACATTTTCCTTAAAATTTGAGTAGTGATAATTATATGAGCAGAATTAGCCGTATTGCATGGGGATTGTTTGAATAAATTATCCTAGGATGACGTCAAACGTCCTAAATAAACTATTTATTATTAATCCTAAACTCATAACTAAAAATGAGGATTCCTTTGTTTTGAACGACTTGCCCAAACTTGCCCGATTATTCTTGTGTTTTAATGTTTGGACATCACATATGTTTATAGTTTTAATTCGAGTCAAACACTACAAATCTAGTAGAACCAAACAGTACTGACATTTCCCAATTCGAAAACTATAGTTCTAAATTATAAACAACTTTCAAGAAGCGTAAAACAAGTTATAAAGTTTATGCAAATCCAAGCAAGAAGTAAAAACGACATTGTAAAAAGAAACAATAAATACATTAATCCTCTATTGTTTTGCTTTCAAGATCTGTTCGCGAGCTTTTGTATTTTAACGAGTCTGCAACGCCTGGGTGATCTTTGAATATTTAATGTTTGCAGTGTTTTGATATTTACGGCTTCTTAGACATAATAACAATAAAAATATTAAGAAACTTGATTGAAGAAATTAACAACAACACGAAAAAAATAAGTGAAAGAAAAATTTGGGCGCCATAATGTAGCAATTTTGGAAAGTGTACAATTTTCAATGGCTAAATGCTTTTGGCATGATTAACATTTTGTAATGGCCGGATGACTTTGCATTGAATATTCTCGGCTTCGACAAGGTAAGTGAACTATAAAACATGCAAACATTTGTTCTTTTAGCGGTAAAATTATAAATTGGACTAAAAACAATTAAAATATTGTTAAAAAAAATACTTACGGAAAGGGAAAGAAAAATACTTTAACGGTTTGGGCGCCAAATTGTAAGGATTTAATAGCTTTATGTTAGATTTTATATTAGACTACATAAAAATGAGGAGGAGGAGAAGGAGGAGGAGGAGGGAAATGAGGAGGAGGAAATGAGGAGGAGGAGGGAAATGAGGAGGAGGAAGGAAATGAGGAGGAGGAAGGAAATGAGAAGGAGGAGGTAAATGAGGAGGAGGAGGGAAATGAAGAGGAGGAGGGAAATGAAGAGGAGGAAGGAAATGAGGAGGAGGATATGGCTCAATGATTGTATGTTAGACTATATAGCCTGTGCAGAGTTTCTTTGCTATATCTTGCATCACAGCCAAGAAATTGCTATTGAAAGCAGCGATAAATAACTGGCTTGCCGGCCGCCATCTTGAAAGCCCTCCTGAATCAGAAAGCAGTTACCGCTCGTGGCGTGATTGCGCGCCAGAGTTTACATGCAAGCAGATCGAAGTGCGAAATTTGAAGAAACTTTTGGTTGCTTTTAGTTTTACGCTAAAAGAAAACGCTTTTTTTCGGAAAAACATGCCGCATTGCATGGTTTGAGGCTGTAAAAATGATTCTAGGAAGACAAAAGGGACAGAAGTTTCTTATCACCATTTGCCTCGAGACCAAAAGTTGAGGAAAATTTTGATCCCGAAAATAGGCCGTCTATATAAAATCTTGGAAGGGAAAACTCGTGCCGTACGTGTGAAGCAATCATTTCAAACAAGCCTAATTGTTTTGAAGTTAGTTATAAACAACTTTTTGGGCACAAAGGAAGAATTCTTAAGGTAGGGTCTATTCTAACCATTTTTCCTCATACTAGGCCGAATCAAGAACGGATTAACAAAAAAAGATTACGAAAATAAGCAAAAAAAAAGGTGAAGTCCATGTCGCTATTTTCGTTAGCTTATTTTATTAACAAATAATTGTTACAATATAAATATAAATAATTGATCAGACGAATATAAAAGCACCGTACGTCTTGAAACTTTTCGGGAATTTACAAAAATTATTCTTCACAAAAATGTTCACTCGCAAAATTTAAAGTTTGTAAGTTTGTTTCGTCCGCCTCCCTGGTCCAAGAATCACAATAAATTATTTGAAGATCGTGACGCTGAAATCGTGGCAATCAAAGATGGTTCACTTGATAAGGTTTAATAATTTACATGTAATATTTTGAAGAATTTCATGTTTTTATTGTCATTTTAACAGCATTATAGGTTTTTGGCATAGCTTCAGTGTGAACATTAGTGAAAACTATTTGAATCCTGTGTGAAATAAAGTACGTGAAGACATGAAATCAATATTCTTGATTGATGTTTTTCTTATAATCATGTTTTGAACTATAACTTGAATAAAGATCGTACAGATAAGGAAATACCACAAATTTTCTCTAATTCATTGGTAAAAAAGTTTACTAAAAATTTTTCGGTCTTTGACTTTCATCAGTTGAGAATGACAATATTAAATTATAAATATGACAAACATATCACCTTAAAAATAAAATTTTTAAAACTACATAAGCTAAACTAAAGTGATGGCAGCTTTTCGGCTGGGCTTCAGCAACCAAACTAGTATAAATATGCTTCAATTTTATTCAGGAAGAAACAAAGGAAGGGCTGCAAATTATAAACGTCAATTCCCAACAACAATGTTGCAATAATATGTAAACAAAAGTCGATTGACCTTTTAACCTCCAAGTTTCAACGCACAAAATTCATGGCTGTGACTTGACCATGAAAAACTACAATCGATAAATACAATTATTACAATACAAAATTAACAATTATTAATTTCTGAAACGAATAAGAACGAAGTATTTTCGGTAATTTCAACGCTAGCTTATGCTTTGTGTTAAAACCCAGTAACGCCAAGGTGAACTGCGGAACTCTATTTTAATACCAAATCGTCAAAAGGCGACTCATGCTGCACGTTTGCAACACGCAATTCCTAAACTACGATAAACACAATTTCCTGCTAAATATCTGAGAGTGAAACTAGGAACCTAGATCAAGCCCAAAATTATCAATGACAAATTGAAAGCTAAACTGTATGAGAAATTACGACTCGTACACGAGAACAAAAACATTTGTCCACATGAAATAACGATTCGAAAATAACAAAAAAACCTGAAACTTAAATGTTAACTAAATAGCTCAATAAAATCTACAATTTCTTTCTAAAATACTGTTTAAGAAAACTTACCGAGTAAAACAGCAAAACCGCGCTTGAACAAAATCTCTTTGCAAGTCAGTGTAGCGAAATGCACTACGGCAGCTGTTAACAGTTGACAGTTAACAAAAACACAAACCCTGCCAGGCCCGTAGCCAGCTAGAAGCGAACCGAGGCAATTTCCTCGGTAATTTTTTTTAAAAAATAACTTTTTTTAAATAAACAAAAATATTGTGCTAGTTTACATCAAGCAGTTTGAACGGTAATCTAAGCTGAGAACAGCATTTGTTTTACAAGCCCACGAGATATGCAGCGGATTTCATCGAAAAAGCCACCTCGTTTTTTTCCTGTTTGGCTTTTTCAAACAGCTGTTAAGATTCCAAAATAATACGTATACCTTCAGCTTTGAACAAACTTTGACGGTCTCTCTTTCAGGCAGCCAATTATTGAAAACGAGATATTCATTTGGGAGGTTACTGGTTACTATTACCTCCTTTACAGTTTGTACAGTTTGTTCCTGAGAGCGCACTCTAGTTGAAGTCAGTTGAGTTTATTTCTGAGGCCGTATTTTTAAACAAAGCATGTATCAACAACATTCGTTATTTGTGACTTTTATAAGAATGTAATTTTAGTATCGAAAGTCGTCATTTTACGGCATTGGTGCTTACAACTTCAGTAATAACCTGTTGTTTGCTTGGCAATTCGGTTTTTTTGGGCCCAAAGTTTGGTCGGACTTGTGACAACAAAGTGCTTTGAGTAGCAAAAAACAACAAAAAGGATAAGTTACGTAAATAACAACAAAAGGCTCTCATTTCTTAGTGAGAATAAAAACCTTTTGATTGAGGAGAGCCGGAGCTGTGGTCGAGCTGTGTGGCTGATATCTAAATCTGGCCAAGAATTTGAATTGCTGCCATAGAGATTACGTGGTTCACATAGTTCAAAGCCAAGTTGCTTGGGTAAAACTTGTCTTGTACATCTGGAATATTTGTACAGCGATTCTAAGGATAAAAATTTCAAAAATTTTCCGGGGAAGCATGCCCCCGGACCCCCTAGAAATTACACACGCTATCGGCGCGCGCATGACCAAATTGATATTCATACTGCCTCGGTTAAAATTTTTTGCTGGCTACGGGCCTGCCTGATGACTGGCCCACAAAAATATAACGAAAATGACTAGTGACAAAGTATTGCTGGTAAAATGTAAACAGAAAGCAACAATTTAACAACAATATTAAAATTAGCGAGTTTTAAAACAAAGCTGTTCACAAATAAACAGGTCACACCTGTTGCAAAAACCTCGTGGCCAACAATGGAGCGGCTGAAGCCTTCAACGGAGATTGACTTCGAAGCAAAGAGTCTGCCACAAGAAGGGAAACGTTGGAAAGAGGAACTCTTATTGTATTTGTATTTAGTGATGACAAAGACGGTTGAATCGTTGAAGGTAAAAATGTTTAAAAACCTTATTGGCAAGGCAGGAAGAGAAATTTACGCTACAATGCATTTTGATAATACAGAAAAAGATCGCACAATAGATGAACTGGTGAAAGCATTTCATGCACACTGTGATCCGATAAAGAATGAAACTGTAGAACGTTACAAGTTCAAGGGATGATGGATCAGGAAATTTGGCGAGTCATTTGATAAATATTTAACAGAATTAAAGATACTTGTAAATACTTGCAACTTTGAATCGTTGAAGGACTCTCTCCTTAGAGACAGAATAATTTGTGGCATAATTGATGTAAACGTAAGAGAAAGGCTTCTCTGAGAATCGAGCTTAGATTTGGAGAAATGTGTGCAGATTTGTCGAACAGCTGAGCTATCAAAAAGCAGTTCAAAGGAGCATGAGTCCACAGATGCTGTCCATCAGTTGTCTAAAGGCTACTCAACACCTAAAGGCACTGCAAGACAGTGTAAATACTGCGGCAAACAACATGAAATGAAAAAAGAGACGTGCCCAGCATATGGACAGACATACAGTAAATGTCAGAAAAAAAATCACTGGGCATCCCAGTGTCACAGTGCCACAAAGCAAGTTAAATTAGTTAAAAAAAATTGAATCAGATGATGAATACGAAGAAATTAGATCATTGATAGCTGGTGAGTGCCACATTGATGTAGACAGTAGTATTAAACCAGTAGTGCACCCCCCCCCCCCCAACGTTCCAAGTTTCTATGAGAGTAGAGTTAGAGAAAGAGTTGGAAAGATTAACAGAGATGGGAGTACTAGCCCCAGTTACGTCACCAACCTCATGGCTCTCCAGTATGGTGGTGGTACGAAACTCGAATGGGAAATTGAAAGTGTGCTTATACCCCAAAAATCTCAACCGTGCAATCAGGTGTAGCCATTATCCACTACCAACTATTAAGGAAATTCTTCCTGAATTAACTAATGCTAAAGTTTTCAGCACAGTGTAAAGAATGACTTTTGGCATGTAGCACTTGATGAGGACAGCTCTTATCTTATCACATTTAATACACCACATGGTCGACATCGTTGGTTACGCATGCCATTTGGGATCTCGTCAGCTCCAGAATATTTCCAAAGAAGACAGCACAAAGCAGTAGAGGGTTTGTCTGGAGTTAAGTGCATACATGATGACATTCTGATATTTGATGACGGAGCTACCGTGGAGGAAGCATAATGGGACAACGATCGCAAGTTGCGAGCGCTCATGGAGCGGTGCAGAGAAAGAAACGTTCATTTCAACGAGGCAAAGATTAAACTGCGGATGACCAGTGTATCCTTCATTGGACACCAGATCACCTCAGAGGGACTGAAACCTGATCCAGAGAAGATAAAGGCTGTAGTAGAGATGCAAAGTCCCACAGATGTGAAGGGAGTCCAGCGTGTTTTGGGATTTGTCAACTACTTGAACAAGTTTTCCGCAACTCAGTAACATCTGGGGGCCCCTCAGAAAGCTCACAGTCAAAGGAGTTGAGTGGTGTTGACTGGAGGCACATGATGAGGCAGTGGAGAAAGTCAAGCAACTGGTTACAACGACACCTGTCCTGAAATACTATGACCCGAAAGAAGAGCTTACTTTGCAGTGTGATGCGTCCGAGACAGGCCTTGAAGCAGCAGCGCTGCAAAATGGCTAGCCAGTTGTCTATGCCAGCAGGGCCCTGACCGAAACTAAGACTTATTGTGACCAAATAGAAAAGGAGCTGTTAATTGTGATGTTTGGATTGGAGAAGTTCCACCAATATACGTTCGGCCGGCCAGTGACTGTTAATTTTGATCAAAAACCCCTAGGAAGTCATCATCAAAAAGCCACTGCATAGTACCCCCAAACGCTTGCAGAGAATGCTGTTGAGATTACAGAACTATGATTATAAGCTTGTGTACTGCAAAGGCAAAATGATGGAGTTAGCGGACACTTTGAGTCGTGCTTACCTTTCAGATGACCAAAACATCGGGTCCCACAAGGACATTGAACAAGTAAACATGGTGGATTATCTGCCAATTTCAGCAGCTTTGATCAGAGATATTCAACTCTACACAGAGACTGACGAGAGTTACAAGTGCTAAAACACACCATAGTTGTGGCTGGCCTGAAAGTAAAGGTGAGGTTCATTTGCTTATAACCCCTTACTTTCACTTCAGGGATGAACTTAGTGTTCAGTTTGGAGTTATTTGTAAAGGAGAGAGAGCAGTCATTCCCAAAGAATTACGGCGAGACATGATGGAGGGTATACATTCCTCACACATCAGAGTTGAAGGGTGTCTCCGACGACCCGTGAATCTTTATATTGGCCAGGTATGAATGCCGAGGTAAAAGATTTTATCGAACAATGTGAAGTGTGCAGATCTTGTGATGATAGGCAACAGAAGGAAACTTTGTTGTCACATGATGTTCCAGATCAGCCTTGGGCTAAGGTAGGCATTGATATGTTCCTGTGTTATGACAAGAATTACCTGATAACAGTTGACTATTATTCAAATTACTGGGAGGTAGATTATCTTATAGATACAAAGACCCGAACTATAATCCCGAAACTGAAATCACAATTTGCCAGATTTGGAATTCCAGGCATTTGTTTGTCCGATAACGGCCCACAATTCTCATCTGAAGAGTTCGCCCAGTTCAGTGAAGACTGGGAATTCAAACATGTAACTTCCTCCCCTTCTTTCCCCCAAAGTAATGGAAAAGTTGAACGAGCAGTCAGGACTGCAAAAGGACTGATTCAGAAACCAAACACAGCAGGAAGTGACCCATACTTGGCTGTGCTAGTCTTCAGACACACTCCTACACAAGTCATCGGGTCAAGCCCAGTCCAACTACTAATGAGTCGTCGTACCAAGACTCTGCTTCCGACAAGTTGCAAGTTGCTCAAGCCCAAGACTGAAGACAGCATAGCTGAGAAGATAACAGTGACAAAAGAAAAGCAAGCTTACTATTACAACCAAGGCGCTAAGGATCTTCCAGCGCTTACCAAAGGAGATGTGGTGCGAGTGGCACCATCGGGAAACTGGAAAGATACACCTGAAAAATAATCACAAGGCGAAAGGTTAAAAATACATTTTGATTGATTCACTTGAATACAGTATATATAAACCGATTTATTTACCAATCAGAATTCTGTAAACGGGTATTCACAGCCTCAATTGAAGAACTGGAAGAGTTGCTATCCGAGTCTTCTTCAATCAATGAAATTGATTGGAATTTATAACCCTGCAAATCAAAATATTTCTCTATTCCCTCGGCCAAATACCCATCGAGGTCATCACTTGACAAACAGCTGACATTTGAGGTGCTTCTAGAAGAGGAACCCGTGTTTGTAAATTCAAATTCTGTCCGGAAAACCCGGTACGAAAGACTTTTAAGAAACACACTGGTTCATATTGAACAACACTGGCGCGCAATGACGTCGCGATTCAGAAGAGCATTTTAAGATGGCAGCAATCCAGTTATTTATCGCTGTTTTCAAAAATTATTTCTCGGCTGTGGTGCTAGATATGGCAAAGAAACTTTCCACACAAGAACAGGTTGTAAAAAGTAGGGTTCTTCTTTAAAGAAAAGTACATTCGAATGTTCTGCTCATGCGATTACAGAAGTGCTGTCTTGTTCCGCTTTCATTTTGAATGGTCTATGGTCGATTTAGCAAGGGGAATTTAAATGAAGACTAAGTAAGCTCTTAACAATTTAAAAGCCTTAACATTTATCCGGCAATGTTGTTTGAAATTACTAGCATGATGACGAGCATGTTCAATGGTGCGTTCCATAAGTGATCGATTTGAAATTCCAATATATAACTGGCAGGACAGTTGAACTTATGATAAACTTATAAACAAAAAATGGTTTGATAAGTGCGGGTATCGAGTCTTTGGTGTTGGTTAAGTAATATAATTATTGCACTGGTACTTCTTACTCCTAAAGTCCTAAAGTTTCTAGCACAATCTAGACAAATAATCGAATTATTAACATCAAACTTACAACCAAGCAGCATAATGCATAGGCGTGTGTCCCTGTTTGTCCTATAAAATAAAATATGGTTTATTCCTTTGTGAGGAGATACCTAAAAGCTGGCTGATCATTTTCTGATAAGCTTCACAGTAAAATATTACCTTGGGACAAGAAATGATCATATATTGAATAGCTAAACTGTGTACATGACTACAACTATTTTCTGATCCACACATACAGTTCCCAAATTAGTTGCAGTAGCATAAATATAAAAAGCAATCGTAAATAAAGTTATTTGAAGTTATTCATAGTTAGCTTTTGAGAATGCTACAGAGCAGCGACTAAGTGAATTAACCAAGAAAATCAATAATGAAATTATATTTCTAAAAGAAAGACTTGTATGGATTTTGTTCGAACTGAGAAACTTTCCGCTTTGTGGTCATAACCCCCCAAACGAAATTAAGCTCTAAAGTTCTCTGATGTTAGTTTAAATGTTAATCTCTTTCTGCAGCGCATTTTGTATCTGTGCTGGTACAAGTCATGCTTGACTACATTGTAATTGTAAATTTGTATACTTAAATTTAACAGTTTTCCACAAAATACAAAACTTCCTCAATTTTTTTATGCCGTAAAAGTGGCCCACTGTATGGAGATGCTGCTTATCTCCGGTTTCTTTAGTGTTACACGCATGAAAGCCATTAGAGCATGTCAGCTGGCAAAAAAACGAAACCCAAAAATATAGCAGTGAAGACCTATAACATAAGAAAACAAAAGCTAATTTGTTTTGCGAGATTTCTTTTCTGCAACCTCCTACGTAATCCAAATTCAAGAAACTCCAGCCAAGAGTTTGTCACCACTGAACAATGTTTGGTCACTTCACTTAGATAGAACATGATAACTGTTATGCCCACGGTCATGAAATATGGAAACTTGCATGTTGCGCGGAAAAGCTCTATTGATTCCCCCTGGACGGGACACTAACCATCGCAGGTTAGCCCCCAGCAGAAGCTGGTACTTATTTTACCGACCTCGTAAGGATGCAAGCTAAGTCAACCGAATTTAGAGAAAAGGTCGCACAAATGTTTAACAACCCTTGTGGATGAAAGACAGAGATCTTTCTGCTACTCCAACAACTCCGCGCTATAATATAGAGCCGAATGTATAGAAGTCCGGAATCCAGCTTAAAGGGTCCGAAATTCAGTCAATGGGATTTAAAATTTAGACTGTTAGAATCCCCTTAACCAGTAAGTAGAATTCATTATTTCAAAATGAAATCGCTTCACAAAGGAAAAAGTACGAATGATAACTCTGCTTGCATCAAAAGTTAGTTCACTTCCACAAGCTTACCTTTGCGTCTATATTAACTCCCTTCTCTATTAATAAAGACACAATTTCTTCTGATTGAGCAGCACAAGCGGCAGCCAGGATAGAGATACCGTTCCAGGAATAGTTCACCTGTTATGTGGCAGGCAATATCGTTATTAGCATCGTTCTAACTTCTATGCCAACGGCCAACCTACTCCTTACACAGGACAATACTAATAAAAAGATAACAAGCTAAATTTTTTATTGAGCCCTAACGTATGTTTTATGTTGTCTTTTCTTATAACGTAACTGAGTAAATTGCAGAAATGCACAGTTACGGTTCTGCGCATGATTAACACGTGAGTCAATGTTAGGCAAGAATACAGTACCTAACCCTTTAAGCCCCAAGCAAAACAAATGAGGCGTTGGTAAATTCTCCCGACTGAGCTGCATACTTTCTATATAATGAGTTTGGGAGAATTCGACTTTTGAACTTCCACAGCCTATTCCACTTGATCGATTTTTTAGTTCTTATTGCCATTGATATTATTTTGTCTGAGTTATGTAAGGAGAAGTTAGATGTTGATAAAATGCCTGGGGCTGAAAGGGTTAAAAAAAGATACTATAGTCAAATGCGAAACAATAAAGTAGTTTTAGACAATGACGTAAAATTTAGAATGACAACACATTCAAGCTATGTTCATGCACTAAACCGTCTTTAAGCCCTTTTAAGATCTTAGGTAGTACGAAGCGGTATACAGTAAATATTCCACTACGTCACTTTGTCAATTCTTACCAAATGTTGGTCGCAGTCAAGAATCTCTTTCACCTTGCAGATGTTCTCCGACATTACTGCTCTCAACAAAACCTCACCAGTCTCAGAGGATTGTGAATCTAAGCACCGAAGATCTGTACCTAGTAATGTTTAAAAATAGGAATATTTGTTTATTGAAGAAACAGATTCGTTTGGCTGTGGCTTTACTGTCATCGACTGCAAGTTATAAAAAGAAAAACAATAGACCCTATGCAAAAATGGCGGCGATTTTAATATTCTTTTACCTACATTCAAATTAGCCCTACTAGCCTCGTCCTTCTGTTAAACTTTCAAAAGAATATGTTACTTCAAACGAGGCTAGTAAGGAAAAATTAAAATGTAGACAAAAGAATATTAAAATCGCTGCAATTTTTTCTTCTATAGCAATGAAGAACTAGTTTTTATAACAGCAATAATAACTAGAACGATGTTTTAACTAACCTGAAAGGAGTGATAAAAATTCAGCGTCTGTTTTAGCAGCAGTTTCTGCAAATTCAAAATAAATTAGCTATAGCACAGAACTTTAACATATGTGGTAATGTAAACTTATATTCGAGGGGCCATGGTTCCTCCTAGAAAAATACAGCCAATCAGAGGCCAGGATTGTCATTGCATATTCTACGATATGCAACGGGTTGTATTCACTCGACCTTCCAGTCATTACTTGCACAACACAACTATGTTCTATAACATGGACTCAAGTCTAATTAGCAATTTATTAATTATATTAAAATTATCGACTCTTACGAAAGTTTCAGATTAATTCCGATCATTTCCGATCATTTCTGATCATTTCCGAACACTTCCGATGATTTTCCAAAAATTTTTGAAAATCGCAAAAATGATTTAAAAATGGTTTTAAACCATTTCCGAAGTTTTCCGAAGATGTCGGAACACTTCCAAAGTTTTCGAAAAATTTCCGAAAATTTCGAAACGTCCTAAAAATGCCTTACAAACGTTTTTTTAACAATTTTTGAAGATTTTCAAAAAATTTTCGAATGTTTCCGAAGACTTCCGAATATCTCCGAAGATTTTCCCAAAATGTTTAAAAATCGTAAAAATGCCTTTGAAACGATTTTAAACCGTTTTCGAAGATTTCCAAAGATTTCCGAATGTTTCCAGAAATATAATATATTTTCATAAATCTCCGGCAATTTTCGCAGAAATTTTGATGATGTAGGCATGGGATAAATTAGTTCGATGAATTAGGCTCGTGTGTATATGGAAAATATGAGTGACGCGTGGCATATTCCGCGGTATCCCACTCAAAAGCGTTGCATAACTACTATTTATTCAACGAGCGAGGTATGAGCGACTGAGGGCTTTTGACACAAAAAACGAGTGAACAAAAACCCCGTACAAAGCACTCTCTATGTCGTGAGCTGTTCCGTACATGTATCACAAGAATTTTCTTGGACATTTTTTTTAATATGGGCAAACGCAAGCAATTAAACTATCTACAAAACTTAAAGATCGATAGAATTTGGTCATGGTACGGTGTGTGCGGTATAGTATAGTATGGTATGATGTGGTGTGAAACACAACAAGTTTTGGCAACTGAATAACGATTACAAGTCCGAAAAAGGAAAACATCGTTCCGAAATCCAAGGTTTGAATTAAAAACGAGTCTGATCTTCAGGTTGAACACTATTTCAACTTTAATTTAAGTCATAAGCATAAACTCTACTGCTGATTGGTTATATTTTTCACATGTGAAAGTAGCAATACGCCGTTCTGATTGGTTATATCGAGTTTTTTCACATGTACAAATATAGCGTACGTATTTATACAAACAAGCTTCACGTTACAAAATTCCTGTGATACATGTAAAAATTATAGTATGGTATGATGTAGTGTGTTGCGGTACAGTATGGTATGTTATGATACGGTGTGTTGCAGATAGTATGGTATGGTATGGTACGCTATAAATTATTATGAGGTGATGTGGCATGTAATAGTATCGAATGTTACAGTATAGTACTATGAGGTATGGTTTGGTATGTTTTATCTCGTGTTAAAAGAAGTTTTACTATCCGTATACCGCAATTGGGAATGAACACATCTGGATTGAGCAAATTAGCGAAGGTTTCTTTTTCGTTTCGATACCATCTTATTCATATGGAATCCTTTGAAAACCCTTAGATAAAACTTGTTTATCCGCAATCTCATTTACCTTCTACTACATCATCAATTGAATATTTTGCAGGTTACCTTTAACTTCATTTCTGTTAGTATCGGTTGCTACATCTGATTTGCCTGTCACCTCAGACTTCAAAGGCTCTAA
>JAOCPT020283809.1:0-13594 GCA_026546935.2 Palythoa grandiflora | reverse complement strand
GATCTACGAGTTCAGGTAACCTTAGGAGTTGTATGAAGAAGGTAATGATTCCAGATCTACGAGTTCAGGTAACCTTAGGAGTTGTATGAAGAAGGTAATGATTCCAGATCTACGAGTTCAGGTAACCTTAAGAGCAGTATGAAGAAGGTTTTAGATCTACGAGTTCAGGTAACCTTAGGAGTTGTATGAAGAAGGTAATGATTTCAGATCTACGAGTTCAGGTAACCTTAGGAGTTGTATGAAGAAGGTAATGATTCAAGATCCATTCAATTCCAGACTCAAAAAAATGTGTATGTGAAAATAAATTATGGCCTTCTCTTGAAATTTGCAGTGTGAACCTTGAATTGAGTTAGATTTATAAAGTTAATTTTAAAGGGTGTAGCTGATCGTGTGACTAGCCAGCACAAGTACAGGAATTTACTTTCATTGAATATAATATAGGTGAAATATCAGTAGGTTTTATTTTGTTTATCATGATTTAGATTTACAGAAGAAGATGTTGAAGGATGAAAGTACTTGTGAGGGAGGCTCCATAGCAGAAAAACTTGAGAGCATTCTCCAAGGTAAGGAAACTATACTATGTTAAGTCTAAATTACTGTGACATCTATGATGTATTGCTGTTTAGGTACTTTAATGTAGTTTGTCATGGATTCTATATAAAACATTCCTTTTTATAATTTAACATATTTTGTTAAACTTGCAAATCATATGAAATAGATGTATTGATGTAGTAGGTGTATTATCAAGTTTTTAAAAAACTTGTCATGAAATCAGAAAATGTTTTCTTTTATCTTCAACAAGCCTGCTGGTCTCTTGGTCTTTGGTGGTTGTGAAATGTGTTGGTAACCATTGATAGACAAAGTAGTATCTCTGTTTTTCTCTACAATATGGCCAAGTAAATTTTATTTAAAAAGCTAACAAGAGCCATACCAGTAAGACGAAGGACGTGAACGAACATCAAATTAGCAGTTTCTAAAGTGGTCTTGGGCCATCCAGGAAGATTTTGAAGCTTTAATCTTATTTAAGAGAATATTACGTTTTTGCATTTGATACTGAAGAGCTGAAACCACGCTACATTTACCCCCTACTATTTCACTGTTTCAGGAGCTAGCAAGAATGCTGATGCCTTGTTCCAGGATGTTCTGAGTCGAAAGGATGATGCTGATAGAACAAGAAATGCACTGAATGTTCTGCAGAGATTCAGGTTTCTGTTCAGTCTCCCACAGAGCATTGAGCGGAACATCCATCAGGTTAACAGCAAATTTTACTGATTTAGGAGGCAAAGAAATATATCAGTACTTTCTACAGACCTGTAATAATATGATGTCATGTTTTTCAAATTCCTCACAAAGCTTACCATTGGGATTTCTTTAAGAGCGTTACTGTAAAGTCATAAGTTTGACTTTTGACCAAACCACTGTGTTGTGTGTCCTTGAGTATGATACTTTGCTTGACCTTTGACAACTGGAAAAGAGTTCAAACATCTGTTGAGGAATTACTGTCAACCGCTCGTGAACCAACTCACCCACATGTAAAAATTGCTCAAAATCATGTCAAAGTATGCGGTATGCCTTACTGAAAGCGTTTCACAGTATCTAAAATCAAAAATGAGTAACATCACATAATATCATAAATTTGTCTCTTGGACAAACTTGCCTTGGCCAACTCATGGTATTCATGAGTATTCTTTGTTCTTGCAATACGTTGTCGGCTACCTAGTTTCAAAATGTCCAGAAAAATCAGTGATTTGTTTTATATTTGTACATCTAATACCCAGTTGTCGTTATTTTTGCATTATCTAGATTTCCTACTAATTTAATTGTTATCGCCTATTCACATATGATAGAATATCACTTTTACTTCTTGTGTACATACACTCAATCTCAGAAAATTCTTATATCCTTGAATAAGCTGATAAAAGTAGAGAAAGGAATATGAGTTTTTGTTAAATTTATGCAATATTTAAGGGATTTTATTTGTGTGCAATTCAAGTTTGCGGGAAAGCTGGTTTGTTGGTGAGATGAACAGATTCTTTTTCCATTTTTTCTCCAGGGAGATTACGAGATGGTAATAAGTGACTATGCCAGGGCAAAATCTCTCTTTGCTGAAACAGACATTAAAACATTCAAGAAAGGTGGGCACATGGATTTTAGCTGCAGGATTCCTTAAGCGTGTTGAAAATTCTTAAAATTCTTGCACGTAGAATGTATGAATTACAGCCAAAATATGTAATTTTCTTTTCAAATATGAATGATTTGTTTTATTTTTGTCATAAAATTGTGTTCTGTACTTGGAGCACTGATGAAAGAAATACAGTAGGCCATTTCCGAAGTACAATCCAATACTCACAAACAAAACCATCAAGTAGAGGCCAGGTACATAAGGATACAGGAAATGTATCAGAAATGAAGATTTGCCTGTTACTTGAAGGCTTTGTTGTGAACAATGGAGTGTAATTCAGAAAGGAGTTACTGTATATTTTCTTCAGTTGCCTTGTTTGGCTTACTGCCTAAAAGAGTACTAGTTTTTGATGAGGGCTAACCTGCAATGGATTAGTGTCAGAGTGATTGTCCAGGGGGTAATTGATATTTGACAAATGAAATTTTTAAATGGTTTTGGCCTTTGACATGAAGACCGCATTTTGCCACTTTCCTTGTAGAATGTTAAACACGTTTACATTGTTAACTTTGTTTAGTGCTGCAGGAAGTAGAAACCAAAATTGAAGGCTTCCGACTACACCTCAAGAACAAGTTGCATGACCTGCCTACACCCCCAGAAGAACAGAAGAAATTTATAAGGTACTTTATACTAATTGCTATGCATGAACAAAATATAATTGTACTGAAAAAGGTACGAGAAAGCACAGTTTAATGTTTTCTGGTAGTATATGATGGTAAACTATGGAAGTTGAACTTAAGTAAAAGGCAGAAGTCTCTAAATTCAACATGATGTTTATTTCATATGTTTAGATATCTTGTGGAGTTGGACACCACAGGAGATCCAGCGTGGGAATGCCTCTCCAATCAACATGAGTGGATTATCAAACTTCTTGCAAGTTGCAATGACGACCATGTATCAAAAGGTAAAATGTCTGTAACAAGAAAGCATGGCACAAACATTTAAGATGCAGTGGCAGATTAAAGAGAGGGAATAGAGAGGGGCATCTCGGGGTGGAAGTAATAGGTGTCCGTGCCCTCTGCTACACTTTTGACTCAACTTGAATACTTTTGAGTCAGCCAGAAAACAATCCTTGTTAAATTTGCTCATGGCGATAAATATACCCTGAATTGAATGGAATTCGACTTAAGAGATTCTGTTTTCAAAGCTTTTCCAAGGAGAATGTCCCAGGACACCTTTCGAGTCGACGTTGGTTTTGCTCCTGCATTCAGAACTCTGGATGAGCCCCAGACCAAGGAGGTCATAGTAGTGTTAACCCTCTAAGTCCCAAACACGACCAAATACATGTTGGTAAATTCTCCCAACCGAGCTCCATACTTTGTATATAAGCAGCTTGGGAGAGTTTGGCTTTTCAACTTCCACAACTTATTCACTTTGATCAATTCCTTACTTCTCATTACCAGTTATATCATCTTATTTGAGTTATGTTAGGAGAGGTTAGCTGTTGATAAATTGCTCGGGGTTGAAAGGGTTAATGATCATTATTGTGATTGCTACGATTACAATTGCGATTTTGATTATGGTTACGATTATGATTATGATTACAGTCACTGTTTCGATTATAATTACATTTTAGCATAAATCTACTAGCGTTATATTACCAATGCTGCTCTCTGATTGGCTACCCTACTCAGTATATATTCGGTGATATATAGTGGGTAGCGATTGTCAACAAAATGGCGGCCACTCCTTCGAGGTTTCGAAGTGTGAGTAAAGACGATTTGGATAATTCACTTTTTTTTTGAACGACTTGTAGATTTATACTAAAACAATTTGATTATTCGCTCTTGATTTCTATCGCGTGATAGAAATTGCGAGCTCATAATCTAATTGTTAATTGTACTCTGTAGATGCTGCTCCACTTCTCCAAGTAGAGTCGTTATCAGCTGATCTTGAAGTTAGAGCCCGGGCTCCCTCTCCATCTGTGACATCAGGTAACCTACATGGGGCATAACATGCATTATAACGTAAATGCCGTGATTTAAAATTCATGGTTGGCTCTGTGCAGTTCAAAAACGAATTAGTTTGTAACAGTTATGAAATGCAGTTTTTTTATTCGATATTTTTTGAGAGCAAAGTTACAGAATAGATTTAAGTTGTTGAGAATTAGATATCTGCATTAAGACATAAAAATACTGACATGTGTATTTTGGCCACAGGGAAATAACTTACTGAGCCTGAGAAAAGGGAAATGCTCGCCCATGAAAACTTATTCGGTTTCCAAATTTAATCACTGAGGTCCATGGTTCAAGCAATATTGCATTCAGCACCTTAAAAAAGTTAGGAGTAAGAAAGGTTCTCCTTTGTACCAGTAAAGATGACTATAGATATCTAATTTAGTTAACAGGCCCAGTCGCATGCATACGCACTAAACTAGAGCATATGACAATAACTATATCATCACAAAGGTGTCATTAAGATATAAAGCAATGTTTTATTGTTTAACGTGCGAGCCAGGTTTGTTTAAAAGTTATTTATGTATTTGTTGGTGGATAACCTTGTACCAGCGTTGTGATTATATTTATCCATTTACAGCTTTGTTTGTTAACTTCTAACCTTGTAAGTGCGTGAGCAATGATAATAGCTAAATTAATGCTAATGCTGGAAGTGACGCTAACTAAACGTTTTAATTATTGCATGAACTAATCGTTCGCATTTGACGTGTTGTTGTTTTCACAAACACGATAGGAAGTCACAGAGATGAATCACACTCGAGAAGTTATCCAGGTCTGTTTTCTCCGCCACCCTTTCGAAGTCTGTCATTGGATAGACAAGGTGAATGGTCCTTCAACTTTGCATGCTTGTCGAGGGATTTAACACTGCAAGACAGTGTTGGTCTCAAACAAAACTCTTGCTTAGACCATTTCTAGACAAACAAATGTAAATTGATGGTTCTATGGCACGAACGCGTATGATTTGTCTGTTTTGATCATCTCTCTCATGCTGAACGCCCCACGTATCGCAATCAGTGATGTGTGTTGTTTGCCGTTTCCCCTTTCAATGTAATGTAATAAAGGAAAGAGGGTGCAACTGCAACGAATACAGGTCACATTTCATTAGACACATAGAAAATTCATCGCTCGACATTGTCTCCCTGAATGAAACTATAGATTCTAACTATTAACACGGATGAGGACTAAACAAGAGTTTAATAAGTTACAATTTTTGTTTGACTCTGATTTAAAATATAGATTAAGACGTTTCGAGCGTAAAACCTTCCCTCATACTCAGTTACAACAATATAAATAAAGTATATTAAAATCTCACTCAATAATACGGACAATAAAAAACAATGTCAATTGTTCTATAACAGTAGTTTATAAATGTCGGAATCTATAAACTACTTTTATAGAACAATAGACATTGTTTTTATTGTCCGTATTTTTGAGCGAGATTAGGCATTTTAGTATACTTTATTCATGTTGTTGTAACTGAGGAAGAGCGAAGGTTTTACACTCGAAACGTCTTAATTTATATTTTAAATCTGAGTCAAACAAAAATTTTAACTTATTTTACCATTATGTCAGATTGCAATTTCTCAATTTTTACTTCTAAAAAAGAGTATATTGAGAACAAGAATGTTCTGCAGTGGAGGATTCCTTTAAAATGACAAAAAATGTTATGGTGTTTCCACTTCAAATTACTTTCTGTTTTGGAAAGGCACCATTCAGTCGTGTGGGAGGCTCTCTCTTTTTTTATTATCTCGACTGTTTTACTCAGGTAAAGGAAGTCACACGTCTCCCCAGCGCGTTCTGTTTGTGGAGGAACTGTCTGAGATTCTCACCGAAACATTACCGGACTTGTGGCACCTGGGACAAGATTACTTCGCAGGGGCAATTATGAAAGAGGTGAAAGCAGTTTATAATTTGCTCAGTTGTGTACCACAGGGTTCCTACTATAACTGAAACATTTTGATTCCCTGGGCCCAGTTCCTCAAACCCAAAAAATTGCTCTTGAATTTTGTACTAACCCAGGATTTTGAAGGAACCGGGCCCAGGAGTTACTGCGTTTTTTGGCTTTGGTATATCTAGAATGCGTTGAAGAGTATTCTAACAAAAATTCGATTCCGGCATATTTTCGCCACATAAAGCTACCAATAACACAAAAACTCTGTAGGCCGTATAGACACTTTTAGCAGGGCATTGACAATGTTAAACTAACGCATTTTGGTAACGAACTTATTTTTTTCAGACTACAAGATGTAGAAATCAATTTCATTTTTCAAAACATAATTTTAATATAGGCAACTCCGTTATTACTTGTGGGCAGCGTTCATCGATTCTTTGGGCCCTCGACTGGCTTTTTGCTTTGAATTAAAAATTCTGTGATTTGCTGCGCTTTACAGCGGAAGGGGACGAATGCTATACTGCCGACTTCCTCTGTTAGCAGCTCTACGAACTGCGGAGAAAACCAAGTTAAATAAGCATTACCTTTTGGCTTTACTTTTCTGTTACGATACATAGGCATTTGAACGTGAAATTGCTACTAAATGATTTGTCCTACTTTACATTTTTGTTGAAGATATCCAGAAAGTGCCCGAGTTACATATATACTTACTTAAAGAATTTAAAGGTCTTAAGTTGAACACTCGGGGAGACTCAGTGCTGGATAAAGTGTTTGTTTAATTTCACGCTTTACGAGAACAGTTCTTTTGTATTCATTCACGCTTTATGATCTTAGGAACAGTTCTATTGTACTCTTTCACGCTTTATGATCTTAGGAACAGTTCTATTGTACTCTTTCACGCTTTATGACCTTAGGAACAGTTCTATTGCACTCTTTCACGCTTTATGATCTTAGGAACAGTTCTATTGCACTCTTTCACACTTTGTGATCTTAGGAACAGTTCGTTGTACTTTTTATGATAAATAAGACCTTGAACTCAAATTTCAATTAAATCCTTCAAAGTGAAGTCAGGATGACTTCGAAACGTGGGATATTTGCGATAATCTTTATTCTCAATACTTTATATTAGTGCTTCTTTTAGTAGCCCAATAATAGCGGCACAAAGCCCTTCAGCAACTCTTTCGAGCCTGTATTATCTACATCTAACACAACAGGAATGAATGACTTGATATTGTAATCATAAAACTGTGAAAATTCTTGAAATGACTGCTAGCTATCACACACCTTATCAAGGTTCCCCTCACTGGGAATACGACCCCAGATATTCCCGCCTGGATCCCCACTGAGCCCAGATGGCCATTTAAGACCAAGTTCTAGCAATCCTGGGCCTGAATTACTGGTTAACAAACTCTCGTTGAGGCTTTTACTATCCGGCTCGGTATCCTCGCTAGTCAGTTTGTCCCTGTTGCCACAATCCGCTAAGGACCAACAGCTGTGGTAAAGAGTTTCCTGTGAGCCGTAAGTTTCTTTCACTTCAACCAACGAACTTTCATTAGTAAAACTTTCTTTCAGGGTGGTTGTTGCTTGTGGTTCGATGCGCTCCCAAACACTTCTATTAAACAAGAAAATAAACTTGGTTACTACACATAGCATGACATTTGGTCGCTTTCACGGAATCTTGTTTGTTCAAAGGCTCAGACGAGCAATAATTTTTAATCCCAGTTCCTGTTTTCAACCTTGAAAAGACTGGCTGATTTAACTCTCAATTTTGGGACGGACATGTTTGTTTCTCCACAAAATCTACAAACTTTATAATTTCCTTTAATCTTTTGTTGACTAAAAGTTTTCTCTAACATTTCTAACTTAATTCAGAGTTAACCAACCTTTGAAACAACCAAGCCAATGTTCATAAAATTCAAGTGGTTAGGAGTTGACCTGGAGTTAAACTTAACCAGCTGTTGAATAACCCGACCATGGGAACTATCCGCTTTCTTACCTCAGACTTTCACTGATGGTAATTCCTTTTTCCGGTTCGAGTTCCTCAGCCGAACTAACGGTCACCGTAACGGCCTGGTTACCTGACACCTCATTATCATCTTCAACTTTCTCACTGGAAGGATCGTTCACCACGACTGGGGATTGCACCTCCGTCTTCTCCTGTTCGCTGTCTTGCTTTCCAGAATTTTTCGTTTCCGTTTTACTAGCTGTTTCTAGTGAATTGAGATATTGTTGAGAATGAGTTATACAC
Organism: Palythoa grandiflora; assembly: GCA_026546935.2. Lineage (NCBI taxonomy): Eukaryota > Metazoa > Cnidaria > Anthozoa > Zoantharia > Sphenopidae > Palythoa > Palythoa grandiflora. Next base: position 5,321 of record JAOCPT020283809.1, on the reverse strand, counting down.
ACTTCAAAAATGAAAACTTTGATGTAGATCCATAATGTACTGAGACAATATGTTTCGGCATGTCCTACGCCCTCATTAGAATGATAAAATCAAACGATTACACATAGCATATAGCTAGAAGGTAACAATAGAATAGAATACAATATATTAGAATAATATCAAGTTGCGAAACTGAAAAGGACAATAGATGGTTTTCACAAAATCTTCAGAGACGCTAAAGACAAAAGACGGAGCGGCCATGATGGGGTTCTAAAGAAAAGAAATCATCAAATTTCTTTTGTTCAATGTCCACCAACATGGCCCCTATGACGTCACGTGAAAACCATCTATAGACCCAATCCGCTGGCCTCAATATTTTCCCAATACAGTCCTCTGGGGAAATATGGTTCTTTGTGTCTTTCTCGTAACCGCATATGAAACAAAGAACCAAGTGGGTTGTATTGGGAAAACATAGAGGCCAGCCGATAAGTTCCATAAAAACTAAACAAAATATTTAAGTAAAGTTTATAGTGAACTAAGAGGGTTACAATGATACTTTTAGATTGACGTGCAGAGGTTGTTGATTAAGTGAGAGCTTTTCACAAATTATGTGGATAATCTCTTTGAACTTAAAAAGTTTTTGGTCAAAAGTTTTTAATCAAAGTTTTGTCCAAGGTAAACAACAGCTAACATTAAGTAACAACACGCTTTTGTAAGTTCTATCACTCGTATTTGATCGCTGTCATCCCAATTTCATAAATTTGTTTCAACGTCTCTTGCACCGAACTACTGAGCAAACTACCGGCCTTGAATCCACCAAAGCTACAGTGCAACGCAGTGTCATCTCTTCTTCTAGATACGTTATGCAGTTCAAAGATCCAGCGACTACCGAAGGTCGATGTTTTACACGGGGATTTTACAACACATTCATCAATGCACAGTAAAATTACCAAAGGAAGAGCTGATCTGCTCTAAACCTAAACCTAAATCTAAATCTAAATGGTTCTGAGCAAGCTCTTCTTGGGATGTATAGCACAGGTGGGTCATGGGTCAGCGTCAACCGCACAGTAATAATGGCTGGTAGTGATCATATGCTTCACGTCCTCGTCCTTTATAAGCTGTTGTGTTACGTACGTGCTTACGAACACTGTACCACTCCAAAACAGTACGTGGTCGCCAAAGTGTTCTAATCTGTTGCTAAGTCTACTATTCTATATAAACTAACTACGATTTGGAATCTTTAGTACTGCCAATTGTGGTTTATAAATGTGTTTGTAGTTGCAACAAATAACGCGCGGTAGTTCTGAGCCATCAATTCCATATTATATTGACTTTTCTTTCGAAAGGAAAAATTTAAGTGAGTCGTGACAATTTCTTCTTGCTTGTTAGTAATTGCCCTAATTTAGTGCGTAGCCACCTGAGTCATAAAATTCTTCCATGTAAGCACTGATAGATACATTCTAAGAAGTATACTAAACAAGTATGGAGTGAATTTCTTGACTGTAAATAAAATTATACACCTGTCGCTGGAGAGTAGCGAGGGATATGTTGGATGTAATGACAAGATTTCGCATACCTAAATTGTAAGCGTTATTATTTGGAGAACATTTCTTTTGCGGACTTTCGTGTTTATTGTAAAGTCTAGCTAAGAAAAAAAAATGACTCCGGCCTGAACTAGAATGCACAAATACCTTCATGTTCTTTTTCTTCCCTTGGTGGTTGAATATCTAAACCTGGTGCATCTTGGTTTACCGGTGAACTACCATTTGCTGTTTGGTTTGTGGGAGAACTACTACTCGTTGTTTGATTGGAAGGAGAATTACTGTTCGATGTTGGATTTGTGGAAGAACTAGTATTCGCTGTTTGATTCGTGCTTTTCGTGGATTCAGAAACCTTCTTGTTGTCAATCACTTTTGTGTCCAGTGCACTGGAGATCTTCGTCTCTCCTTTGTCCTTAGAAATTTCAGTTGATGCAGTTTCTTTCTTACGGAATTTATCCTTTGACGGTGATGAAACAGGGGACTTTCCTTTATGTCTCTTGTTCGTTACTTTTGGGTGTGCAACCACTTCATCGCCACAGGACCCCTGTGAATCTGAACTGGTCTTTCTTTCACCCTCCCGACCATGACCGCTAACTGACCCAGTTGGGGTGAAGTAACTGCTGGCAACGCTAAGGCAGCTACCCATTCCACTGTCCGTTGACATGACGTGACTGCCAATTACTGTCTGCGTGTCTTTCTCGTCTGCCATTGGAGTACGCCGCCTCAAAGGTGCTCCAGACAGGAAGTTGATAACCTCAACAAGTTCTTCTTCCGACGCCAGAGACAGCTGACTCTGTGAACCTTCAAAAACAAATTTAAAAAAAAATGCTCAAAACGACAACATTCATCCGCAGTGCTCAATATCAAGAAAATAAATTGATTTCATTTTGTCATTGAGCTGGGATCGATTTTCATCGAAAATTTAAGCATGTTCAAAATGAATGAGAGTTGATGGTTGTGCATGAGAGTTTATAACTAAGCATGTGTGAGAGTACAAACTCTTATCAACATCAACTCTCGTCACCATTTGTTCCCACCTTTACGGCTTGTATGCTCATCCCATTGGGCCTGTTCACTGAATTTATATTTTTGAACTTTTTGAATATTCACTTGACACCTTCCAGCCCAATTGCAAAACTTCGAAACTCTGTTCCGTACTGTTCCCATTCCCCCTTTTCTCTATTTTCTTGTTTAACACCATGGCTCATGCATGGTATTTATAAAGTATTTTACAATCAAGCAAGTAAATACCACTTATTTCATTTGTAATTTCTTGCACAGCTTTATATCTTTACGACACGCAAGAATATTCTATTGTAATATGTAATTTTTTTCTTACTTGTACATAATTTAGATTCACATCCACATTTTAAATATTTTTTTGAAGCTTTTGCAAACAAAGGCCAGCATAACTTTGAACTCTGACTGAAACAGATGTGATATCGAAAGAAAATAAATAGTAGTTTACAGAACTCAGTCCTTATTTTACACCTTCATAATAACAAATGGTACAAACAATTATTTTCACAACTTTCCATAAGACATACTCTCGATTGCTAAACTTACCAGTTGGTGCAGTTGGTTTGAAAAGTGGCATTGGCAGTTTCAGTGAAGCCTCAAACCAGTCGTCATTCAACTTGTTTTCACTTTCGCTCTTGTCTGGGACTGTCGACTTGTCAACAACCTCTGTTTGTGTAGGAACAGCATCTTTGACTTCCTGTTGGTTGGTCTTTGCTTTGATCATTCTCGCCCAGTGCTTAGGGCGTGGCGGTGGCAGGGGAGGTGGTTCATCCTTATCACTCTCAAAACCAAAGCTTGTATCAGTACCTGAAGATACTGAGTTTCGGACGCCTGAAATACAAAAAATTAAAACATGATCCACGTTTTCTAAATGGATCCATAACAAAATTCCGTGGATACTAAGTTATTAGCCTTCCCACAAAAGAGAAAAAGAAAAAAGTTGAACTCAATCATCATTGTTGATGATGATGACAACAATGGCGATGAACTCAATCATCACTGTTGATGATGATGACAACAATGATGATGATAATCATGATGATGATATTCATGATGATGCCAATGATGATGATGATGATGACAACAACAATGATGATGATGATGACAACAATGATGATGATGGTGATGACAACGATGATGATGATGACAACGATGATGATGACAACAATGATGATGATGACAACAATGATGATGATGATGGTGATGACAACAATGATGATGACAATAATGATGATGATGACAACAACGATGATGATGACAGTAATGATGTTGATAATGATAAAAATGAAGACGATGACAATGCTGAAGATGACAATGATGACATTACCTTGACATTAGCAAGAACAACAATGATGACAACGACAATGGTGGTATGAATAATGATGATAAAACAATACAATGATAATGATGATTAGAAAGCAAACTGACCTGAGCCACTTGTCTGTTCACTCCCTGTGCCTGCACCAGGAGAGACACTGAGTTCATTTGTACAATCCATAATTGTTGGAACTGATGATGAAGTTTTTGAGATGGACATACGTGAAAAAATCTTAGATGTGGCTTTAGAAAAGGATTTCTTGAAGCTTTTGTGTTTGTGAGCCGTGGAGGATTGAGACTGTTTTGTTGGAGTGCCTGGTGCACTGCTTCCTGGGCTCCTTCGCTTGACGTGGACTGCAGGTAAAGGCCTCTCTCTACAAAACATGAATCAAAGACAAAATTTTTCCATCATTTTTTTAAAAAAATCTCCAATAGTTATATTTGAATTGTACAAGGTCTGATTCATCTTGAATCTTCAGACAAATGTTATTATTTATACTATTTACACTTATCCATCTGTAGACTGTCCCTTCGCATCTTAATTTGTGAGAAACGGTAGGCCAGGGGGACCACTGCTACATGTTGACAAAACGACTATTTATTCACAAAATATGAGGTTGTACACATGGAGTTAGCTGTTGCTATTTTACATTTTTTCCTTGTAATACTTTTTCTCTTTTGTTAGGCAGTTGGTAAAATCATTTCAAATAATAACCATGTGTATCTTTTTGATTGTGGGTGGAGTGAGAAGTTTGTTGGCTGACCTAAACACAAATTACAACTGCAAGTGTTCTGCTTCATCAACCAATTATCTACCAATTAACACCTCAATGACAACCAAACAAACAAGTTATCAAACCAAAAAGTAATTTGATACAAAGAAAATGTAAGTTACTGTACAACTCGGTTTTGATTAAAGAGATGTCAAGCAAGAGAAGTTCTTTTTCCTTCCCATAATTGATAAACATCACTTAGTTTGTTTAGGCAAATATATTTTACATGGCGATGTGCTACATTGAAAATACTAGCACAGATCTTTGCAATTTATCTCCCGAAAAACTCTCTCTGTCCAACTCAATCTGTTTTCCAATTCCTTCCTCACACACTTGAGGTTGTTTGTCTGCTAACTAACTCTGTAATCTTACTTGTCTTCCAGATAATCCATAAGGCTGAACTTGCACACATAAGCAGCATCTATCACACCCAATGGCGACACAGACTCTAGATCTTGTGAAAGGCTGCCAAAGGTAGTTGCATTCTCCACAATAATCCTAAAATGTTTCCAGACGTAAAATGAATGATAGTGCTTTAATAATATACTGTCTAATAATAATAATGATAATAATAATAATAATAACAACAACAACAATAATTATCATATCTAATATATAATACAACTACGTGTGCGCAGCTACGTGTCCAGAGACATATTCGGATGATGGAGATTTAGGGCCCTAGGTATCC
>JAOCPT020283190.1:0-13595 GCA_026546935.2 Palythoa grandiflora | reverse complement strand
TGGTCAACAATGTTGCGTGTTGTTGGTCAACAATGTTGCGTGTTGTTGGTCAACAATGTTGCGTGTTGTTGGTCAACCATGTTGCGTGTTGTTGGTCAACAATGTCGCTTCCGTTTGCATGGGGCTTTTAGGAAAGATTTTGGGTGACGGTTGGTCGTATTCTGCTATAAAAGCGGTTTCATATAAAGAAAAATGAAATGTCCTAACTTTTGAACAAGTGCTTTAAACACTATAAGGCGACATTCATTTTGTTTTTCTTAAAGATTCGATTTAGAAAATGATCACCGTTTCATCAAATTCTCAAGTTGACAATTTTCAAGAAACATTGTTAAAGACACTTTTTATACACAGAAAAAGAGTTAACTTACATGAAACAAGCTGAAAAATTACTCAGACTATCACTCAGTTGAAAACTACTTGGCAAGGACTGTGAAAATTTTGATCATCTTGATCGAAGATGATAAACAACAGATACCGTGCTACGACGTTTGAAGACAACAAAGGAACAAGACCTTTGAACTTTTCTCAGAGTAAAATCGGATTTAGGTATTGTCTGTATAGCTTTTGTCTGCATTGACCGATTTAAAGCCTTTGTATTTTATAATAGCTCTTATAGGCTTAATTTTTTTCTAAAATGCTTAGGATTGTCTGAATGTTTATCATGTGAAACAAGCGTTGCTGTTTTCGTGACTACATTTGATAGCTGTGAGACAGTGGAGACAGTAAACTATATGAGGACGTGAAGCAATAATGACTGTATAAAACAATGCTTAAAGTTATCGTGACTTTATACATTTCGTGACTGTATTAAGCTTTATAACTAGATTTCTTATAGAATTGGAGTCGTAAAAAACAAATACGTGCTTTGAGAAAAAGTTGAAATAGTTCAAAACTAAGAAGCACTATTCGAATATAACCCCTATCCTCTTAAAAACGATTCACATAAATCACAGATGTCTTAACTTTTAAGACAGTGATTGCAACCCAAAAAGTGACCATTCATTTTCTTTGTCTTTACAGGTACACTCTGAAAATGTCCACTGTTTCACAAAATTCTGAAGTTGACAATTTTAAGACAATTTTGTGATTTTGATAATTAAAAACCAGCAGAGAAAGAGTTAACGCAAATTAATGCATCCTAAATCTTTATCAATTCGGTGATACCCACACCGCAACCTTCAAGAAAATGACTACGTTAATTCCGTTTACAAACAACGATAGTTTGTAATAACAATTTATATTGAAAACATCGCAAATTAACCAACAAATATCATGCAAACATGTCAAAAACAACTCCGAATTCTACTGCCAATTAAGAGAGGCTTAACTCTTGGAAGTCGCATTTCTAGTGCAATATAGGCAACGTCTTGAACAAAAATAACATAACCCTTTCATAAGAAATTTTCTAAAATAGTACAGTATGAACGGGACATGACTTAATAACTTAAAAGATTACTCGTGTCTGCTCTCATCGGTTGGGTAAAAATAACAGATAATTTGCGGGTAATTGCCCAGAATTAACGGTAAGCGCATTCGGGCTTAAAAAAGTCGTACAAATTTGTTTGGTTAAAAACTATCTAATCATTTTATCATGATTCATCTTATGATATTTAATATGTCAAATGTCTGCGTTTAGCAGGAATCTTGGTTAAAAGTGAGCTAATAGAAAGCCATTAAAGTTCCGAACGTTAATTTGATGGGGACTAATGCTGACATTGATTCTGAAGAAATTTACTGTGTTGAATTAATATAACATGAATACACGTAAAAGCCTCAAAGATAGTATAACTCTGTCTGTTATTATTCACAAAGTTTAACTTCATGTCATTTGTATCGAATAAAAGCTGTGAAAAGCTGTCTTTCTAATCTTAATTAAAAAAGAACGTAAGCTAGTTGTCAGAGACTTTTGCTGCAGCCTTTTAGTTTTGTTTTATTTTGGGCCAGTAAAATCTCAGTTGGGTGAGTGATTTCAAGATGATACTCGCCCAGCTGGCGAATAGTTAAAAGCGTTAGTTTCTAGCCCTATATCGACTCTCATTGATGCAACCTTTTTACCAACCATGCATACATTTTTCAAAGAATACAAATGGTCCGCCAACTTTCTTAATTCAAGATGAAAGTTCTTAAAACTTTACGATTTACACGTATAAAATTTTGGTAAAACTGTACGTTTCGGCCGCAATTGTGGTGGTCTTCATCAGAATAAAGAGGAATTAGAATAAAACATAGATATAAGTACAGTAATATGCATAAAATTGAATAAAGAAACGGTTGATATAAAAAAAACATAAGAATAATTTTAAATTTTTGAGATGACTCTTTTAAATTAAGTCCCACATGGATTAAGTTATTTAAAGACACAAAGAATTTTAGGCCTAAATTATATCTTTTGTTCTTAAGATTTTGTTCAATTTTATGATATTACTGTACTTATATCTCTGTTTTATTCTAATTTCTTTTTATTCTGACGAAGGCCACCACAAGTGCGGCCGAAACGTAAAGTTTTTACCAAAATTTTATACGTGTAAACCGTAAAGTTTTAAGAACTTTAATTCAGACAGAGTTATGATCAACTAACGTGGTGGTTTAATGCAGTGCCGTTTTTAGCTCGCACTGGTATGTTGTGAGTAGTATAAGTTCTTAACTCTTAGTCGCCAGTCGGGCGACCTTTTCGCAATTTCTGAAGCAAACGCGCGGATGTTAATTTCTAGCCACTGCGATAACGGTTAATCATTTTTGTCATTGCTAGGGGTTTAGAATGGCCCCGTTCAATTTAATAGTGCTCGCAATATTTGGCCTTTGCTCGAATTGCTCGCAAAAATTACACAGGTACTCGCTGGCTCGTGCTCGCAAAAGTTTTGCAAGTGCTCGCATGCTCGGATTCTCGTTAAAATGTGCTTAATTACTCGAAATTACTTGGTGCAAAACGTTTTCTAGTAATGATAGAGAAATCCTGGGTAGTGGAAAATTTACGAAGTACTCAAATTTCTTGCAGCTCGCTATCCGTATTTTACTTAAGTGCTCCATGATCGCAAGAAAAATTTGACAACTATAGTCGTGCTCGCAAAAATAAACACACTGCTCCCATGCTCGCTAATGCTCGCACAGCCATTTCGTTACCCCTAATGCTATTTGTTACAAACCTTCATCGCTGCAAGATGCGCCATTCCTCGTGTGGTTTGAAACGCAAAGGAAAGTAAATCATTTGAGGTCAGCTTCATGGGCGGCACCCGGTATGTCTCCTTATAATACTTGTCTTGAATACCTCGGCTGTTACGCAGATAACTTTGAAGGTCTCCATACGCACAAAACTCGACAATAACCATCAGCCCATCTAAAAAACAACAACAATACACGCTGTTTTAAAATAAGAACAACTTTATAAGAACAACGAGGCTTAAATTTGCCAAAATTTAAGAACAACTTAAGAACAAGCTCATCCTGAGGCTTGATAACTGGGAAAGCTATTTTCGGGTAGAAAATTGACTAAAACTTAGCGATAAAGCATAAAAAGATTGACTGTAAAGACTGCTCATGCAATAAACAATGAAGGTAGTTCGCCTCTAAATTCAGCAGTGCAATACATGTGTGGTGCAAGGCGTTTCATTTTCAATACCTTGCTTTATTTTCTTTTTCTTTTTCAATAAAAATCGTTCACAGAAATAAGAACAACTTGAGGCTGAAGTCCCGAAAAATTAAGAACAAGTGAGCATCAGCGAAATTTACTGGTTCTTATAAAAAAAAGAGTGTAATATATAGCTTATAAAGCGCGACACTTCTCAAAGAACCAGCGGCGCTTTACAACAATAGTAATATAAATGTAAAAAGTCAGTTGTATAACGAAATAAAAACTTGTAAAACTAATGAAAACAAAGCTACAACTGCCTAAAGATTGGATTTTTAGTTTGGACTTGTACGTCTCTAGATATTCCGCCTGCCTTCTATCGTCGGGCAGGGCTTTCCGCAGTCTACGAGTCCCATGAGAGAACGCTTTATGTCCATATGATTTAAGATAATAATTATAATAACTTTAATAAACTCTCCCAAAGGTTTTTCAGGCTTATTTACAATGTTTTAATCTAAGAGAAATACTAATCCTCCCACGCGAAATCGACATTCACGCCGGAATCTGAGCCATCGAGCGATTAACCCTTTAAGGCCAAAACAAGACAAATTACATATTGGTAAATTCTCTCAACAGAACGTTGTGGTTTCCATATCAGCAGTTTGGCAGTATTTTGCTTTTTAAGTTCTGCAGATTTTCTACTTGATGAACTCATTACTTCTCATTACCAGTTCTATTGTTTTGTTTGAGTTATGTAAGGAGAAGTGAGACATTGATAAATTGCTTGGGAATGAAATGGTTAAACATTAACCACTGTCGAGGAGGAATCGGGGCAACCAATTTCCATTGCGAAAGACATTAAAAAGAACTTTAAATAACACTCTCAAGTTTTCTGGGATAAATCATACCTGAACGTGTACAACAGCCTAGCAAGCCAATCACATTTGGGTGGGGTTCGATAAGCTTCAATAATTCCAGCTCAGCCATCAAATCTTTCTTTGAAGTATCGCTGTCGGTTTCTAAAAAGAACACCATTAAGCAATTTAGAACATATAGTTTAATCAGTTTATAGACAGCTTTTTACTTAATTGACTTGTAAAAGCAGGGTAAAGAAATAGTCCAGAGACGGACAAAGACTCTTAAGTTAACCCCTTTCTGGATCAATTTTAAAATTCAAAGTCACAAAATTTCGTTAAAACTGATTAAGTTTAGATTTTATTGAAAACAAGAATTATTTTCTAAACTACTTGTAAAGAGGAATGAAACAAACGGTCAGTTTGTGGGGTTTTTGAACTGCTGGTTCAAAAGTTAGGAGATATCGAGTTTTTTTTAGCAGTATAAGTTTTAAGTGTTACGTTCAACTGATGCGGGTACACCCTGTAGACTGTCGCCAAAACGGAAATTGGAAATACGATTTTCGACTTTACGAATGTTCACTTACAACTGCAAAACGTTAGTCTACCGTTTTGCTGGAGAATTAGAGGATTTTAAGTTAAACCTTATTTGCTTCTCAGACCAAACATAGAAATTTCTTAACAAAACAAAACGACTGTTGAAATCGGGTTCTCAGACTGTGACCCTCTTAACAATAAGAATTCAAGTTAGCAATATTCTAACTGTTTTAGTAGAAATCTCTGGAAAATAAACAACAGAACCACAAAAATTTTTGATAAACAAAGTTTTTATTTCTGCAAAAAAATTAATGCTGATAATAAACAGTTTTCGCATGCAGGTGTGCTTGGCAGTTTATCGAATGAAACTTGTTAGATTAATGTTTCAAATTTATTTGTTTTTCTTCAAAAACGTTTACATCATGTTTTGTTACTGCTTTTGTTTTGCCAATTAGAAGCTTTAAATCGTCTTCAAAAACAACTGAAAATCGGAAATTGTAGACGCCATATTGGATTCCACAGGCACTATTTGTTACCCGATATATAGCGAGTTATGGTAGCCAATGAGATTGCAGCATTTGCGATAGACAGTGGCTAGATTTCTAGTAATAATCTTTAGATTATATTATTTTAATAACATACTGTTTTTAGATACATTTAGAACGCTTTGAGTCAAACGTGCAAAAGTTCATTGTTGATGAAACCAAACATTTCATTATTAAACAAAAAGATAACTGTAACACGATTTGAGTGGACCGCAATATTTGCTTTGTCTTACCACAATTTCATAATCGTAGATAGCCTTATTTCTTCTTGTTCTATATTCGAAATTTTAACAAGGCCGCTAAGACTGAGAGCAGTTGCAGGATGATAGCATTTCTCGTGCGCATGCTCACTCATATTAGTCACACAACCATCACGTGATTAATTGAGTTTGGCATTTACTAACCTTTAACAATCTTGACGGCAACAGGAAGTGACCCCACACACCCCTTGATACCTTCCGCTTGAGCTTTCATGACCACACCAAAGGCTCCAGATCCGAGAACTGGGCCCAGTTTTAGCCGTTCCCGAGGAAACTCCCATCTGCTGTTACTTCCAGGTGATACTGTACCGCCGCCATATGAGTTATCAGTTGACGACAACTGTTTGCTCAATAACGGATGCTCGACTGAGTTTGGATTTAGCTATCAAAGGAAGAATCAGTGAATGAAGAACCGTTTTCTTAGATGTATTTGTTTTGTGCAGACACAGACTTTTTTAATACTAAAAAGTCATACATTGAAAGCGACGGTGCCTTGTTAGAAAGAAAGAGAAAAACGGCATTAGCTAAAGGCTGGGTAAAATCAGACAATAACGTAATCATATTACAAAATGGGCAGCCGCTGACCTATTTCTAAATTATCGGAAAAAACACAAGCTCTTTGGATAATAGGAAGATAGCTTGATTTGGCTATTAAACTCTGCAAAGAAATCACAAAAAACCTTTTTTGCTCCTAAAAAGAGACCGCTACCTCCGTCCCCCAGTGGCTACATTTGTTTTCTATAGTTCTTGTGAGGCAACCATTTTGAATTTCGAAGCACCAACTACATAAGAAAGGTCGCTATATTTGCCAATATTTTGTTTCACTTTAAATTCAACAGCATCTTCATGAACGTTGAGCCCTATAGCTACTAAAAGGATTTAGCTTTTAGATATAAAGGACTTAGTTCTTGGGAGTTTTTGGTTATGTTCAGTAAGGGAAGAATGGAATGATGATGCTAAACACTTGCAGGGTTCGCGCTGGTCATGGAAATCCTGGAAACTCGTTGAATTTTAGAATTCCAATTTTCAGGCCTGAAAGGTCATGGAATTTTGATTAGGGTCATGGAAAGTCATGGAAAATTGGTACAAAGATAACACAAAGAAGAAAAAAAAACTCGTTCATTTGCACAAACATCTCAAATTGGCAGTTGTTTTCTTTCTTTACCTAGGCTAACGTGCCAGGGAAAGAGTAATCGAGGTTTTTTTTATGTATTTTGGTAAATAAATGAGGTCATGAAATATTGTGAAAGATCATGGAAAAAGCCATGAAAAGTCGTGGAATTTCAGAACTTCAAAAGAATACGAACCCCCTGGCTTGGAAGGATATAAAACGAATGTCATAAAATACAGGGCGGGGATAGAAAGAGTGTCACTAAATGGCTCTGAAAGCATTCGCAGACTCTGTATAAAGATTTTAGTTGGAGCACTTTTCTACATACCATTGAAAGCTCCATGGGGTGGTCACCACTGGTTGGTCTGCTGTTTGGAGGAGTGTTGCCTGCTGCCGAACTTTTCTGTATTCTTCTTACGGCGCAAAACACGGCGGCGATCATAATGAGCAGGGCTAGGAACCCCCCTGCAATGCCTACAATCATAGCTGTCATTTGCGTACCTATCAAGGGGTCCTTACCTTTGTGAACATCGTGAACAGACTCTGCGTGGAAAGATAAAGCATATTAACAATGAGAATTTGAAAATGCTTTTTTTGACAGAGAGCACGCGTTTGAACCTTTTTAAAAAATCTGAGTTTGCTTATCGGTATGAATTGGCCTACAATGTTTGCAACTAAATTCTCACAATCAAAATTTATCCCTTCTTCCCCATATAACCCTTTCGTTTCACTCTTGTTCTTTCACGTAGTCGTGGGTGTCGCCTTCCTCGTTACTTAAAGTCTCTAATTGAAGAAAATAAGGAAAACTCTGCTAAGCAGGGTACGAAAGAGGCAAGAAAGCATAATGAGGTGTTTGGTTCAGGCTCTTTATCTTCTATCGGAGGATTGGACTTGAAAGAACCCAAATACTTTTCACAAAGAGATTGGGGCAGTGATCCCGTAGTTGTGGTCTGACTGTTCTACCAAGGACATTTCTTAAATTAAAGTAATTTCATGAACTGTAAGGGCCACAATTTTTAACTGTAAAACAAAAAAACTAGCAATGACCTACCGGCCTTACTTGTTTGAGCAATATACGCGACACTTGGTTCACTTTTTCCCAGCTTATTCTCTGCTCGGATACGGAACTGGTAGTTGTTATCTGGTTCCAGTTCAGTTATTGTGTACTGTGTCCTATCGGCAGGCGTCAGTTGAAGAGACTGCCATTTCTTGTCTGTACTGACCCGATATTCTAGTGTTAGGGAGGTTAAAGCAAGCCCTCCGTTGTCCCCAAACTTCCATTTTACTACTGCTCTGTTCGAAGAAGGCAAAACAGAAACGATGCTGGGTGGCTCTGGTTTAGCTACAATAAAAGCAAATGAACAAATACATTTTCTTTCTTTTGCATCAATCCATCTATCGAGCATATTAATGTCCTCTATTTAGCACCCTGGACTTTGGGTTTGACCAGCTGTTTAAACCCAGGCAGTTTTTCTCACTTTGGAACTATGATCTCCTGGTCTCTTTTGACTGCCTATTTTTGTTACCTTAGTTTAAGGGTTACGGCATGTTTTGAATAAGTAGGATGTACCATTTTTTAGTTTTTGCGAAAAACTTATCGGCTTAAAACCTTTAGTCAAGACTCATTGCCGCCGGAAGTAAAATGATGTGCGAACCTTCTTTTGAAATGCGTTTTTCCTCAAACAACGTTTTGCACAAGTACAAAAAAGATTCCATCTCAAACAGGTTTTGTTCTATCATTGCCAACTTTGGCACAACGATAGTGTAATAATTGAACTTCAAATTAGTGCCAGGAATTTTTGATACCCAGCTTAGATTTTTATATATCGGATGATTTGTTAGTATGATTCCTTCGCGAGTAACAAATTTCAATAATCGGCTATAACACGTGAGTGAGAAAGCCTATAAAAATCCCTGGCACCGTTTTGGCAATCAAGCTGTGAAGAGGAAGGAATGATAACAAAGGATAGTTAGCTCACATTCAAACGGATTTGGGACGTCTCTAAGGAAAAAAATGATTACAAACAGTATACGCTCAAAGTCGCTGATGAAGAAAAAAAAAGAAACGCGGTTTAAATTAACTTTTAAAGAATCCCATTAGTTTTCCAGTGTTATATAGGTTTGGGGGTATCCGATGCACAGTAAAGGAGTTTCCGGCTTTTGAATTACAAGATATAATACTCACTGAACCCAGTCAACTTTATGTCAGCGCTACGATTCCCCCATTTGTTCGTTGCAGAACACGTGTAAATGTGCCAGTCAGCTCGGGTAATATGCTGGATAAACAGCACGCTCTCGCTACTAAAGTTGCTATGACGAGTCGTGACTATAAAGCGCCCATCCTCTTCTTTCTCCTGCAGCTTTTTAGTGTGGTTTAGCTTGTCTTGCCACGTCCAGGTGAAGCGAGGGTCTGGGGAGCCTTTCGATACACACTTGATTGTAGCACTGTCACCCTCATTGGCATAAAATTTTCTTTTGCTAATAATTTCTGGTGGTTCTGCAACGAAATGGAAAACAAAACTTTACACATAGAATACACTGTAATAAAAAATGGTGGACTTGAGGAACGACTAGGATTCAAATACATGGAAGCAAAGAAATCTTGGAAGGGAACATTTACAGAGAAGCACAAGGTTGACATGGATGGGGGAGGCCCTATGCTCCGGTACGAGTGAAGTGGATGAAGTAAATAAGTAAGTACGTATGTAATTTTTAATTTTCAATTTTACTTAAAAGTAAGTAAGGTTTGGTAGGCAAGTTGCAGCTTTCAAAAGCTCTGTCATGAGAGGTTTTCGCTGAAATCTCCGTAATGAAAACTCGATAGGGACAAACTATTTTGCAGTATCAAACTTCATTTCCATGTATAGGAACCCAGATTATTCCGTACGTCTGCCGTTTGTGAATACTGTGTTTAAAGATGGTAGAGCATCTAACCGGTAATCAGAGGGTTACGGGTTCGATTCCCATCTGTGACTCAGACTTTTTTCTGAGCATTCAACTTGAGAAACACTTTTTTTAAACTTTATATCCAAGTTGCAAACTTCCATATAAAATCATTTAAGGAATAGAATCATCTAGCAACTATGGCTATCCGACATATCGAGCGAGCAGATTGGAGGTGTATGTCCAGCGGGAATACACAGTCTACAAGAACTCAACCAGCCAGACTCGCTCCCCATGTAAGTCTGCAGCTATGTGGGAAGAACATCTGTCCGATTATCAGAGGATCTTCGGTTCGATTCCCCTCAGTGACTCAGCTCCCGATATGAGTCTCTGTAGCTCAGTGTGTCGAGCATCTTGCCTGTAATCAGAGGGTTTTCGGTTCGATTCCCGTCAGTGACTCAGCTCCCCATGTAAGTCTCTGTAGCTCAGTCGGTAGAGCATCTGGCCTATAATCAGAGGATCTTCGGTTCGATTCCCGTCAGTGACTCAGCTCCCGATATAAGTCTCGGTAGCTCAGTGTGTCGAGCATCTGGCCTGTAATCAGAGGGTTTTTGCCTCGATTCCCGTCAGTGACTCAGCTCCCAATGTGAGTCTCTGTAGCTCAGGGTATCGTGCATCTGGTCTGTATTACTCAGAGGGTTTTCGGTTTGTTTCCCGTCAGTGACTCAGGATGTTTTCCGGAGAACCTCAACTTGAGGAAAACTTTCTTTCCTACGTTGCCTACTAAGCTTGATCTTCATATGATCGTTGCAGTCGTTAAACAGTAATCCTTCAGTGATTCGGAATGTTTTTCGGAATATGTCAACTTGAGGAGCGTTTTCGGCTTTCCAATGTTATAACGAAATTGCAAACTTTTATAATACATAAAAAATGGTTATGTAACTGAGTGGCACTTAAACAAAAACTTTTATCTCGTATCTGGATTGTCAGCCAATAATTGCACATATAAAAAGGATATATAGTGAATCATTTTTACCAACCTTGCACAATCACAGTAAAATTTCTTCTGTCTGATCCGACCCCATTTGCTGCTATACAGATATAGACACCATTGTCAATCTTTGTAACGTCCGTTATGACGAGTTTGCCTTGCTCTTCAGTTTTCATTCTTTCCTTGGGAAGTATACCGTTGACCTTGCGCCATATAACAGTTGGATTTGGGTGTCCCGTGGAGGGACACTGGAGAATCAGACTCTTAGTTGAATTGATAACCTGTTTCCATGGACTTTGGCCTTCGATTTTCGGCACAGCTAAAAAACGAGAAAAAGTTATAACTTTAATTATCCTTCATAATCCCTGTGAGTTTTTGAAGATCGTTAATAAATATTATACATTGTGTGCCTTCTGGTCGTCAAAAAGAAAACATAAATATTTTGCCAGGGAAATGACTGCCATTCTGGTACTGGTACTCATTTTACCGACCTCGGGAGGGTGGAAAACTGAGTCAACTTTGGCAGAAAAGAAGATCAAATAAATGTTCAACATTCGGCTGAGCCGGGGTTTGAGCTCGGGACCTTGCGTTTAGAAGGCGCCAACAACGCCGCCGCCATTCTTCCTAGCAAATTGAAGGATAGTGTTTAGTGAAACGTTGGACGGCTTTGATTTTGGAGGAGATTCAATTTTGCTAATAGACGAAGACTGTAGAACCCAAGAAAACCCCTTAATAAACCCTTTTTTAAAAATGGCGGCTTTTGTACTATTCTTTTGTTGACATTCAAATTAGCCCCACTAGCCTCATTCTTGAGTTAAATTTTCAAAAAATACGAGACTGTTAGGGCTAATTTGAAATAAGAGAAGACTATATTAAAACCGCCGCCATTTTTGAAAAGGGTCTATTGGATTAAGATCGAGATCGAGTAAATCTCAGCCAGCTCCGGATTTGATGACGGGTTGGAGATGTGTGAGGCGTGAACGATGACCACTGCGCGTGGAGGCTAGCCAAGGACGTTAGGAAAATCATTAACACGTGGTTACGTGCTGAATATAGTTCCCATTAAACCATCTCCACTTAATCAGTTTCTGTTTACAGTCGCTTGCGGCAGAAAAAAATAGGGTCGGTAGTTCGATCAAAAATAAAAATGAAAAAAAAAAAGAAAAAAACGACCGCAGTCGTGGGCTTTATATTGCTGTATTTTTCTGCGATCTGACAGGATATGACTTTGAAAACCTAATAGTTAAAAGTTATAATGTTTATGCCACAGGTTTGAACTCATCTGTTTCTGATGTAGGAGATTGGAGACGGGATAGAAATTGATTAACCCTTCAAGCCCGTTGGTAAATTCTCCCAACTGAGTGCCATACTTTCTATATAAGCAGTTTGGGAGAATTTGGCTTTTCAGCTTCCACAGCCTATTCTACTTACTCAATTTCTTATTTCACATTACCAGTTACATAATTTAGTTTGAGTTATGTGCGGAGAAAAAGTTGGATGATGGTAAATTGCCTGGGGCTGAAAGGGTTAACCTTGAAATGCCGAAAACTCAAAAAATTGTGCACCCAGCAATTAAATGAATCAGCTTGTGGATTTTTTTTTGGTTTTGCAAAACTCGACAATTTTAGGTTGGTCGGATGACTGTACACAATACAGAAAAATATGGATGGCCCGATCTTCACAACAACAACTTTATTGTATCCTCCATAGTACATAGTATTTAGTATAACGGATGAATTGTAAGGAAGGGCACTCGCTGTCTGAAATATGATAACAAATGTTTTTCAGGTACACAGAACAAAATTGGATGCAATTATGGCTAAAGTGATAGGCTATTCCGGTTAGAAATTGAGCTATTAATCTTAACTTTTTGTAGTTAGTGAGATGACAAGTTTATTCAATGGTGTTGAAATAACTACAAACAATCAAGACAAACGTTTCAAAACAGGTGTTGGAAACATGGGGTATATTATATTTAGAGGTGTTAAATTGATATTTATTTAAACCAGTCGAAATACATACATTTTTTTTATATCTATATCTTATAAATTAGCCTCCAAAGGTTACTCCGAAGTGCCGGAAATCAAATTCAGATGGCCATCGCAATACAAAAAAAATCCAAAATTAAATTGCGATTGGATGGGGCAAATGCGGCCATTTAAAATCAATCAGCTACACAATCTAACTTCACAAATTGCAATTGATTTGAAAGTTTAGTTAATGTTCAGGCTACGAAAAACACCAGAGGCAAATACAGTGTATCAACTCGTATGGTATAACAGAGATTTGTCTTGAGTCATCAATATAAAATTTAACGATTTAGTAGACACATATTTGTTGCTCCTTAGAGCTTGCTATTTGAAAATACTAGGCGACTGAAAAACGGCTTGCCTAAACCATTTTCGGGTGAGCGGTTTTTTATATCGAGTAAGCGATTGAAATACTTTAAATAATACCCAGGGCTCATTTTTATTGGAAGTTGAATGTAAACCAGTCAGGGAAGTACAACTAATATTTAACACTTATTCTATAGGTAAATCCTTTACCTGACGAGGGAATTCCACGCTAAATTTCACGCGAAGAACCGAGGGGAATTCACGAGTCAGCCTGTCAGGCAAAGGATTTTCCTTGAATCGCATAGTTTTTTTTTTTCTTCAAAAAAAATTGGCGGTTTTATAGCTGCAAGCGCACGTTTGGGAATCCATTGCCACGCTAGGTTGTTTTTTTCATCAGCCAATCAGTATAGTGCAGCGCTCAGTCATGACAAGTCACTTGCCGGTGCGATCAATTTCGTTATCCGGCATTCAGGTCTACTCTCACAAGAAAATAGAAAGATCTAAAGTTAAAAA
>JAOCPT020283189.1:0-21638 GCA_026546935.2 Palythoa grandiflora | reverse complement strand
CCGTCCAGGGGGAGTCAATGACTCTCATCCGCTTAACACTACAGAAACCGGAGATAAGCACCAGCTCCAATGGGCCATTAAGGAGCGTAAAATGATTTAGCTAGCTTTTAGTTGTAACAAACCTGAAATTATGGAATTGGCTAAAAGTTTGTGTTGTAAAGTGTTTGAATTTGATGCTCTCTAGACTGAAATCAGTGTCGTTTGATGAAAACCTCAAGCAGACTTAAGAGTAATTCTATCGAAAATTTGTAGAAATCTGTTCGCTATCTTCCGCAAATATTGTAACCTGATTGGCTACTGTACTTGCTATCTCTCGGTAGAAGTTGTCTGTGATCCAATATGGCGTCTACAGTTTCCGATTTTCAGTCGTCTTTGAAGACGATTCAAAGTTTCTAATTTACAAAACAGTTCCAGATCAAAACAAAAGCAGCAACAAAATATGGTGTAAAAATTTTCGAAGGAAAGAAAAAACTAATTTGAACCTTTATTTTTACAAGTTTCATTCGAGAGACTGCTGAGCACACCTGCTCGCGAAAACTGTTGATCATCAACATTAATTGTTTGAAGAAATTAAAACTTTATTTATCAAAAATTATCGTAGTTCTGTTGTTTATTTTCCAGAGATTTCTACTAAAACAATTAGAATACCCAGTGTTAATTTCTATCAGCAATTGATAGAATGACTCGGGCTTTGCCATCTTCGTTCAATCACCTGATAGATAGCGATTACGGTAGCGTAGCCAATTAGATTACAGCGTTTGTGATAGTTAGTGACTGGATTTTTATTAACGAAAATTAGACGACAGAGTGGTTGAAGCAATGCTAAGATTTCTGCTTTACAACCCCTGGATCCCTGGTTCAAACCTGCCCGAGCGTTGAATATTTGTTGACCTTTTCTCCGCTGAGACAGAATTTTTTTTCATCCTGACGAGGTCGGTAAAATGAGTACCAGCTTCTCCTGGGCGTTACCCTGCGATGGATTGGTGTCCCAGCCAGGGTTAAGTCAATGTCTCAACTACTTAACTGTACAGAAACCGGAGATAAGCACTGGCTCCAAATAAGCCAATAGGCTCGTAAAAGGATTTTGTTTAAAAAAAATCAACCGTATCAATAATATCGTAGATTTGTGCCTAGGTTTCGTTTTATCCCCATAAATTTCAAATTCAAAATAGAGTCAACGTTTTGTAATTTCAGAGAACAGCCGTTGGCGATTGCCAGGTAACCTACAACATTTTGCCCCGGGCCGCTGAGCCGGGAGCGCCAGGGGAACAGTACATGGTTACCAAGTTGATCAACTTTGAGAAATGTAAAAATCGCGTTCAGTTGAGACGCGCCTCGATGGAAGGAACGAGCTACCACAGTTGCGAGGGAGTGAGTACAATAATTCCAGAAGATTCTTTGACACACAAATAAATGGATCGGATAAAGGAAATTATTTTAACATTTTTCCAGTAGCTACTTGGCTATTAATTCCAGATTCATCTTAAAAAATCAACAAGCTTTAAGGTTAACCTTAATAAAACGCTGTATATGCACGTGGCTGACAGTTTAATTTGGCGGCTACTTTTTAGGATTTTGTCGCCAAAGTTTAGTTGCATTGGCCTTATTTTTGAATATGCGTAACATAGAATTTCAAAAAAATTGTTATTCTGTTGATTGGATGAATTATTGTAGTACAGAAAAGCATTTCATTCAAATATATTTAATTTCACCTTCGTACTCGGTCCATAATTTAATACTGGCCTTCGTACTCGGGCCATCACTTAATACTGGCCTTCGTACTCGGGCCATAATTTAATACTGGCCTTCATACTCGGGCCATCACTTAATACTGGCCTTCGTACTCGGTCCATAATTTAATACTGGCCTTCATACTCGGGGCATCACTTAATACTGGCCTTCGTACTCGGGCCATAATTTAATACTGGCCTTCATACTCGGGCCATCACTTTATACTGGCCTTCTCACTCGGTCCATCACTAAGTACTCGCCTTCTTGCTCGGGTCATCACATTACTTAATACTGACCTTTTCACTCGGTCTAAATTTAATACTGGCCTTCTCACTCGGTCCATAATTTGATACTGGCCTTCTTACTCGGTCCATCACTTAATATTGACCTTCGTTTATTGTAGCACCCACGGTATCTCCGTTCTCTTGGCCACATTGACTACACACTTAAGAAGGATGCTCACACCAAGAAGTTGATTATCAAGAAAGCAGCTTCTGAAGAGAAGCATGTGCTTACACCCTTCTCCGAGATTGAAGGCAGGGCAAGTGGATACGCCAGGTTAGATGTCAAATCAAGTGAATCTTTAGTTTATTTTATGATAGCCTCTCTTGCAAAACTTAAAGTGTGATTTCCTGAATTTGTTTTTAATTTTTGTTGCGGTTTTCTATTTTTTTTTGTGAAAAGTGACAAGCGGTTAGTACGCGTTGCCTCGTAATACACAACTTACTTTAACGAACCGTGGCCTCGTTTTCAGGGTGGGGACTGGGCACCAAACTCGGCCGGGGTAAAAGACAACTTCGTGAGGTCACAATAACAAACAGTTCTCGTACGGTTCGCAAGCAATCAGCAAATATTAACAAGAGAAGATAATACAATCGAACATTAAAGCTCAAGAACCGTGCGAATTGCATGAAAGTATTGCTTTTACCCCAAATTTGGTGCCCAGTCTCCACCCTGAAATCGAGGCCGCGGCTCGTTGAAGTAATGTACCACAATCGTTTTTTTAAGTTATTAATGAGAAAACATATTTTGTGTCGAAATTATGCATAAGCAAGGTCATATTTACAGCTGAAATTATTATTATTATTATTATTATTATTATTATCATCATTTTCATCATTATTATTATTATTATTATCATTATTATTATTATTATTATTAAAATGCACCAGACGGTAATGCGCATGAGCGGTGTCATATTTGCAGGCAGTTAACTGTAGGTTTCTGCTGGTTCCTGCACCAATGAGAAAGAAGTGAAAACTCCATTGAACGATAAAACAAAATATTTTATTAGTTGTTGATTATATTAAAGACAAGGAGAACTCGGAAAAAAATCCGAGCCCCGCATATACTCACTTTGGAGGTTGATTGGCGGCATCTTGATATGCATTAATGTGACAGCGCGACGTTGTTAGTGGGTTCATGTGCGTCAGTCATTACTGGGCTGTGTGGCCGTGCGATGCGGTTCCAGTCTAGACCCAGAAAATCGATCCTTGCTCACCATAGAGTCTCCAGTAGCTCAGTGGTTAGAGCATCCGACTAGAACACCGAGGGTCGTGGGCTCATATCCCATCTGGAGTTCGAATTTTTTTCCGAGTTCTCCTTGTCTTTAATATCATGAATTTATTTTTTTCATAATTAATAGTTGTTTATTGTTGTTGTTTGTTAGATATAGTTTAGAGAAAGTTGCATATCTCAATCTATTTTGAAATAAATGGTAAAATTTAGTCTTTCTATATTAATGTACCAATTAAATAATTGCAAATTTTGAATATTTTTATTTTAGACAAACTGTGAGATTTAAGAAAGATAGGAAATCAACGGCCAGGGGTAGGTTTTAAATAGTTTAGACCAACATCTGTTTGAAAATTCTACATCCTGTTATTCTCTAATGCTCTCTGGATGAATCATGAAACGGCGGCGTGGTTGGCGCAGTGGTAAGATCTCAAACCTCCAACCTCAAGGTCGAAGGTTCAAACCCCAGCTCAGCCAAGTGTTGAACATTTGTGTCAAAGTTGACTCAGCTTTCCATCCTCTCGAGGTCGGTAAAACGAGTAGCAGCTTCTGCCTAGAGCTAACCTGCGATGGATTAGTGTCCCGTCCAGGGGGAGTCAATAGGGACTTTAAGAAACTACGACGGTAACGCCAACGTCGACGGCTCAGAAAAAGTATATTTCTAATTTGCTCTTTACTTTTTTCTTCGGGTCGTTAGGGTTTTGTTTTCTCCGCCTTCAGCTTTGAGAACAGAAAAAGAGTAAAAGTTACTCCTTGAAGGTAAACAAATACTGAGAACGTTTTTGTTATAACGTCGTCGTCGTCCCAAGAACTTCAAACTAGGTCTTTTCACGTTTTGTTTCTCTCGACAACAACGTGCAGGTGCTCAGCTCGATGCATTCCAACGTGCAGTTATTGTGTTTACCATTGTTCTTTGCCGTCGTCTTTGGCGTCGCCGTCCTCAAATCTTAAACTCCCAAATGATTCTCAGCAGCTACCGGAGATAAGCACCTGCTCCAATGGGCCACTTGGCTCGTAAAAGGATTTACCTTTTAACTTATAAACCGTGATGCAACATAAGAAGTACGCGAAGTTGTATGCGTTTAGTTTGTTTGATCAGATCTATCGACAGGGAGACCAAACTTGGTGGCATTGATCCAAGGGTGGGTTGAACTAAAGGCAGATAGAGCATGCGTCGAGTACTCGTGTTCTTTACATCAAAGCCGCGGGCTGATCTTTTCAAATATACGAGTAACTACACGCTTTTTTTATAAGAACAACTTTATAAGGACAACGAGGCTCAAATGCGCCAACATTTAAGAACAATTTAAGAACAAGCTTAGGATGAAGCTTGATTACTAGGAAAGTTTTGTCGTAGAAAATTGACTTAACCTTAGCGGTACAGTATAAAACATAAAAAGATTCACTGTAAAGACTGTTCAACAAACAATGAAGGTAGTTCGCCTCTAAATTCAGCCGTGCAATACTTGTGTGGCGCAAGGCGTTCAGTTTATTTTCCAATACCTTGTTTTATTTTGTTTTTTCTTCATTAAAAACCGCTCACAGATATAAAAACAAATTAAGAAAAAATTGATGCTGAAATCGCCAAAAAGATTGAGAACAATGAGCCTCGGCAAAATTTAATGGTTCTAATAAAAAAAAATTGTGTAGTAATTGTATGCTAATGAAGTAAAATGTAAGAAATGATTTGCCAATAAACGAACATCTTGGTCAGCGGCAAGTACAGGTCACATGGCTGTGATGCAACGAGTGTCACTAAGCCACTGCAATCAAGAAAAATGTTCAGATAGACGTGAAATGAAGAAGGAAGGAATTCATAGTGTATAATATAGATATATTACATAGCTCTTGGCGCCTCGACTTCAGCGTACGTGCATGATTCGATTTCTCACTATAGCTCTCTGTGACACAGCTAGTACAGAACGATATCACGTCTGTTTGGGGGCGTATCATCTTATTAGCTTTATCAGTCTTTGCCATGGAAGATAAAAATCAATATCAGTTTTTAAAAGTTGCGTGTTCTGCGGTTATAAATGATAAAATTATCTTTGAGATATTCTACCCTATCTAAAAAAAAAGATATATTAGGACTTCGCGGAATCCTATGCGATACTTGTTTGATCACCTGATATATGAAAGTATCTGATGGTAGCAAGGCATTTGCGGATCTGAAGGTGAAGTAAGATTTTGTGATCGCGCCCGATATCGTGACACATTACCTTTCATAGTCGTTTTGTAAGAACAAATTAATTGTTGGATAAAATAGGTATGTTTTTTTAAGATGTTAAAAGTTATAAATTTTTTTGCAAACGTTTTCGATCAATGTGATCATCGTCAGGCTATTAAAAGTTAAGTGCAGTTTCCCGCCTTCAACTATTTTTAAAAGTCTACTGACTACTGTCTGACTTAACTTTTAATAGCTTGATGATGATCACAGTGATCGAAAACGTTTGCAAAAAATTTTATAAAATTTAACATCTTAAAAAGAAACATACCTATATTTTTATCCATTTTTAAAAAAATATTTGGCGACGGTGACTCAAATTAATTGTCTTCTTGAGGATTGAGAACCTCAAAGTAGTTTTACAACTGTGGTAACTCAAGTCTTACAACACTCACATTTTTAGTAGAAATTCGAAGGTATTAGCACTTTTGCTAAGTCTAAGCATGTTGTTTTTGAAAGGATATGAATTACAAAAATTACTTATGCATCGTTCATGTGTTTAGTTTATAAGCCCTATGTCAGTTTTCGTTCTATAGTAGTGGATGGTTGAATTACTTCAATACTGTTGATGTTTGGCTCGGAAACGACAGACGAAGAAAACTTCAGTTGGTTTAATATCAATGCATGAAGGAAATAGGATGTTTCTGTGACAGTTTCATTAATTCTATTTTAACTCACAAGCAACAAGTGTCATTATTCAAGGTGCTTTGCAATCTCTTTCAATAATGGTAACCTAGAGTCAAGTGCAATGCAAGTTTGAGTCACGTTCCAAGGGCAGAGTAAGCCTTCCAGTCTCTCCTATCTGTTTGATCTGTCATCAACGCGCTCCAGAGTATTAAGAGTGCTAAAAGAATATATGAACCTCTTTATTTCTCATCTCCAGAGACATTTGCAACGTTTCTAAAATGCTTTCCGAGTTCTCCACTGGGTCTTGTTACACGCTTTTTTTTATAAGAACCAGTAAATCTTGCTTAGGCTCATTGTTTAAATTTTTTGACGACTTCAACCTCAATTTGTTCTTAAAATTGTTTTTATTTCTGTGAGCGGTTTTTATTAAAGAAAAAACAAAATAAAACAAGTTATTGGAAAATGAAATGCCAATGCTGCATGTTTCTGCTCTGCTATTAAAGATATTCTTGTGTAAGTTCTTAGAATACAAAGTATTGCATTTCAATCAAATAAAACGGCTGACTTGATAAGGAATTGAAGAATTACCAATATCAGTTAGATATTATGGATCTGAAGATAATTCAAGGAATGATTTAGTATTATACTCTTCAGAGGCACAAAAAATGACACATCACGTGATTCAAAAATACTTTACCTTTAAAAGGGGTTTCTCTGGTCAAAATTCATTAAAAACCTAACTAGCAAGACTTCAACTTTTTTCGAAGGGGGCGCAAAAACACCAGTGTGAATCTAAGGTTTGTAAACCGCTTGAAGGTAAGATAAAAATTAATAATTGCACAGGAATAATAATATTGAATTTGAAATGAAATATCAGTGCTCGTGGAACACTTGATGTTTTCTAAAAGAATAGGGCATTATGCATCAAGTGGTTTAAACTGTCCTTAGCTCTCGTCTTAGTTTCAGTTACTGGCACTATGTATCATAATTCAGAATTTTTGTTATTCGAAAACTGTCTTTATCATCAGTGTCACACTATTTACTTCCACTAAAGCACAACAATCGTCTATAAATAATCTACAGAAATGGAATGTTACTGTAATTCCTGTGGCATGCTTTATTCAGTGATAAGCAAAAGAATTATATTCATGTAGATTACATGAATACAAGCTGGTGTTAAAATATAGTTTTAGTAAATGGTAAATAATGCTTCCCTTTGCCGGTCTAGGAAATGCTTCCCTGCAAGCGGCTCTCTCATTCTTCACCCAGTCTTCTACTCAAAAGTTGTTAAAACGTTGAATACACGTATGCCCAAAAGTTGCTTAAATTCGAAAACGTTGCTTTAAAACTTTAGAACAACATTGCTGAACAATCACTGAATCAGTTTAATTAAATTAAATACTCGTCCCTTCAAAGCAGTTGTAATCCTTTTTGCATGCCTGCTGCTTTGTTTTCAAATAAGAGTCTGGTAGTCTCCGGTTCCGAGAAAACTCTGAGCTTTTTAGAGAAAGAATGAACATTTTTCCACTCTATCTTTCAAGAGCAGCATAAAGAAAACCCATTTGTAGGTTTTTAGCTTAGAAGATTGTTCAGAGTTTAGACATTCTTGGTTTAAAATTTGTGAAACAGAGTTGGCAAGACAGCTATGAAAGCTTTAGTCACTGGGAATTTCTGGTAATCTGATAAGCTGGGTTAATTAGTCTATTTATCTGATCGCAGACAATTAACGGGTGATTATCAACGGTTCTGGTGTCCCGGTGGTGTTCCTCAGGGGTCGGCATTCCTTCTGTTTCTTCTCATTATTTTCATCGGATATCTTCTCCATGATCCACAGAGTTTTGTGATCTGGCTTGTGTTGCATTGTTCGCTGATGACATTAAATGATTTATAACAAACTACTATCAACACTCTAAACAATGTATACAAACCAGAATCACTTAACTTTTTTCTAACAAAATAATAAAATGTGCTCGCCTCTCAGCCTACTAGTACTACGTGTGAGAAAAAGCAGCCCTGACAAATTTTTAACCTGAACAGAGTCCTACTATAGTCTATAGTACCTGATAGCGTTTCTTGTTTTTCGGGCTTCAAAACAAACATGGACCGAAGATATCGAGCATATAGCTTCAAGACCAAATGTAAAACTCCGTTGCTTGTGCAGGTATTGTTACTATGGCGTTCAAAAAACTCTCCAATGTCCAATGTTCTTTAGTTGCAGCCCGCGTTGTGGAACTCATCTTTCATTGTCTACTAAACGTCTTACATAAACTAAAAGGCATACATAGAAGAACCTTAAAGCCTACGAGAACTCAAAGTTGATTACTGAGAACTGCTTTGTCTTTAGTAACTCTTACCCTAGCTCTTTGCGAGAACATCTTGCTCTTGGTCTTTTTCACTCCCAGAAAGGTAATATCAAAGTGGTACTGGACGTTGAATTGCTTACTCTTCATTCCGGATTCTTCTGACTGGATTCCAAATCCCACTGATCAGCAGGTGAGGCGGATTCCAAAATAGTCTTGATTCTGGATTCCTGACTGTTAAATTCCAAATAAAAAAACAAGCCAAATCAATATAGGAGCCAAAGTGGCCCATTGGCGCCAGTGCTTATCTCCGGCGGTTCTATAGTGATGATAGTCATTGACTCGGGTTAGACCCCAGCAGAAGCTAGTACTCACTTTACCGACCTCGATAGGATGGAAAGCTGAGTCAACTTTGGCGGAAATGATGGTCATACAAATTTTCAACACTTGGTTGAGCCGCGGTTTGAACCCTGGATCTTGTGGTTAGAAGGCAGAAATCTTAAAATACCAAATCTAAACCGAGAATATAGCTTCCAGATAGAACTTGAAATATGCAATGATAGGGCTTCTGTATTACATTCTAGTATCTTGTTAACTGTCTACAAGGCGAGGTCTTGCGCGATGCATCCAAGTTGAATACAATTCCACTTCTATAACCACAGAAAATCAGTTTATCTAACCTTGACATCAGATTCCATGCATGCAGCACTCCCCCCTGCTGTCTTTCCATCTTACATTGTTTAAAAGTGCCCTTATAGAACGTTAACACAAATCCCTCTATAGAACATTTTTTCATATCGATATACATCCCTCCAGAGAATGTCTACCATGCATTAACAGGTATCCCTTTTAGAACGCCTTACACTCAACATATGTCCCTCCTGTCTGGAACGCCTTATAACAAACAAACTCTCCTCTTTTGAACGCCTTACCTTCAACATATTCCTATTCATAGCCTTGCGAACAACGATATCCCTTCTTAGAACGCCTTACACTCAACATATGTCCCTCCTGTCTGGAACGCCTTATAATAAACATATCTCTCTCCTCTTTTGAACGCCTTACCTTCAACATATTCCTCTTTATAACCTTACCAACGACAATATTCCTCCTTAAAACGCCTTGCAGTCAACATATGTCCCTTCTCTTGAGAACGCCTCACAAGAAACACATATCCCTCCTCTTTTGAAGGCCTTATACGTTTAGCATATCCCACTTAAGAACGTCTTACCATCAATATTTATCCCTCTAGTCTAGCAGCATTTCTACCTTCGAGATGTACAAGGCTAAATCATATCCTATTTTGACATTAATATTATCAATTTTTGTTCATAGATATATTGTTTGCTCTCTGTATACTTTTAACCGCAATATCAAATCTTGTTATGTTTTTATTTTTCACCGTATTTTATTACAAGATTTTAACTCAATTGGAAAATCAAGAACAGTTAGTACAAGTATCGCGCATGTTTATTTCGAGAAATTTTGTATCAACTTTTCTAAGCGGCAGTTAGATATCCCTTGGCATCATTACTTGCGTTAAAAACATTTTAACAGTGAGTGTGCAAAGTTATGGGCTGGTCTCTCTTTTACTTTCTTTTAGACTTATACTGCCTAACAGGCAATTTAACCGGCTACGTGTTCAATGCATTTCGGACAGGTTGATAATTTTGAATAAAACATGCAATTTGCGACCAGTTAAGAAGGTCGACGATAGCTCTAATCCTTCACAAGGCGAAACAGATACTGCGAAAATCCTTTAATTATTTATAAATACGAGATGTTGCGCGAGACAGAACCGATCAAGTAACTCTGCACTCCTTGTCGTAAGTAGTTCAGTTAACTAGCTACTTAGCATGCAACAAAATGCCTCTCTTCTTTGTAACCGAAATTATGATACCAATATACGATAAAGCCCAGACGACCTTATTCGCGGAACGTTTTCTGCAGACACAAATGGTCTCGTAAAGACAAAAGGCTTTTTCAGTACCGACACGTACACCCTGTGATTTATGACATGGTAAAGTTCAATCCAAATTTGCTGGGATGTTGATTGAAACAAATTCCCTTCAACTACTCAAAACCGCAAAGCTTGCCAAAATCTTCAAATCCTTTTAGAACTCCTCGGGAGCTGAGCGAGTTCATAACAGCCCCTTTGAAAACTGCATGTCAACAGCTTAAAATCAATTGTATTAGATGGAAGAAAGAAAGGCATGTACATGACCAAATTACAAAAGAAAAATGAGACGGGATATGTATAAATAAGACTAAACAGACTAAAGATTATGGTACGCTGATGGTAACTGGTAAACCTGCAAAGCGTTTTTAAATGAAATTGATTATATTAGCAGTGATGTGTTTTTCATTGTCCAGGCCAGGTGAAGTTGCTGGGAGGTCTTCATTGTGCAACTACGAGAACCGAATTTACGCTATGTGAACAAAGGCTGCCCCCCTCAGCGATAAAGATGGAAAATACTTTGGAGATTACGTTAAACACAAAAGAATAAGCCTATTTTCAACTTGAAATGTATTGCATAAGAAATGTTTAATCTCATTTTACACGGAAAACATGAAAATACTCGATACATTCAACTCCGCGAAAACAACAGCAACGTTTCTACGTTTTCTTCCGTTTCGTCTTTTACTTTTACTTCATTATTTTGCAAAGGCGGTAGCTATCGCGGTAATACAAGTGCTGGTGCAAAAACAGAAATTTTAAAAAAAATGTGCATACACTGATACAGGGTGAAATAGAAGGGAAGAGATAATTACATATACAAAACAATTAAGCTGTTGCAATTAAAAATGTTAGTAAAAACGGTCAAATGTAAAATAAACTATAAAGTGATCAAGCTATGAACAGAATCCCATAGTCAAGACCGATGGATTCGTTATACGGTCTTTCAC
Source organism: Palythoa grandiflora (assembly GCA_026546935.2). Taxonomy (NCBI): domain Eukaryota; kingdom Metazoa; phylum Cnidaria; class Anthozoa; order Zoantharia; family Sphenopidae; genus Palythoa; species Palythoa grandiflora. The sequence goes on along the minus strand of JAOCPT020283189.1, from coordinate 10,334 downwards.
AAGATAAATATTTAAAAACATAGTTTACTGACAAACTGAATTTTAAACTGTTTTTCAAAGGTTATCGCGGGCGCGTTATGAATACTTTTAAGAAACACAAGCGTGTATAAATTACAGATAATTGCAGAGCTGGAGGCGATGGTCTGTCATAGACAATAACATGGTTTTTGATCGCATTCCGTGCGATAAGAGCTTATTTGCGCTCAGTTAAACAAGTGAGTTATGTTTAACGATAATAATCGAGACTTGATTAAGTAAACAAATTGTTTACACGGATGTAGAAAACAAATAATTGATGGTGCATTTGTGTAGACCTAGGTTTGTAAGTCTTCAACACTTTAAAATCAAAGTCGAATAACAAGTTATAATCGTGGGAATACAGGAGCAATTTCACAATATATCTGCTCATATATTCATTAAACTCGAAGATAGACCTGGTCATAAAATCAATTATTACCGCTGAAAGATTTCCCTTTTTTTGGTTACCCCAAAGATGCCGTTCATATTTCAACAGGCAATACGAGAAACTGTTTATCATCTGCTTAGTGAGATGTGTTATAGTTTTAATATCCAGTAAACAAAACTCAAACGATATCTTAACTTTCCTTTTTTGTAAAGAAAGATGTATCTATCAACATTTTGAGTTATCTATGAAACGAAGCAGCATTTAAAGATGAGAGTAGTTTTCGAGACCTACAGAACCTGACACCGAAGTTAATTTACAGGTTAGTTTAAGTACTAACGTTACGAATTCCGCAATCGACACTCCTTCGATCTATCTAATTTAAAACATTCTCTCTTCAGAAGTCCTTGCACTCGTAAAAGATGGCTGCTAATTCGAAAGAAGCGAAGGTAAGATTCTTTGCTATGAGCATTTTGATATTTTTCTATCATGTCGTCTTGCAGCTTCACTTCATATCCAAGGAAACCTTTTAATCAAATACTATATATGAAATGGCCATTGATATTCATTATCCGCCTTAAACCTTCGCCCTATCATATCGATTTGCTCTTTCTAGCACTTGACACCATGGTTTTACGTTTGAAACTTCAAGTGGAGTGCAGTTGTCGGGAAAACCAACGAAAATGCTTCTCAATTGTTTGAGAGTTGTTCTTAGGTAGACGTGGCGGTTGTAGAAGGCCGGGTTTGTTGACAACATAATTTCCCTGTATTGGAAAGCATATGCTAGCGCATGACGTTAAAAACTGGTCGTTAGAGTGCAATAAATTGAACTTCTCGGCCAAAAATAGATTTTATTGTTTCAAAAGTAAACCGCAAAAACGGATGAAAGAACGGTTCGTGGGTATTAAAGATGTTAGTTCCGCTCTGTGGGCGTAATTAGTACTTCCACATCAAAAACATGAAAAATTCAAACATCAAGAAAGAGTTCATAAAACGAACATTTGAACTCATTTAAACAGATAACTTAGTTTTTAAGGATTTTTGTCTAATAAATGACGTCTGCACTTTAAAAATTTTAAGATTCCATTCTTTTCTACTGGTGACAAAATCGTGTTTTGACCTTCCATAGTGACAAAGCTGTGTAAACCGGGAGACAATATCGGCGCGCTATACGCATAATGCAGCTTTTTTAAAAAGAAACGCCTTTGAATGCATATTCTGACTAATTTATTACGAATAGTTTTGTTTACAAATACAAAGACCCGTTCCAAATGAAAAGATCTGAACAAACAGAGGGAAAACGTACTCTTGAATACGCAATGTACTTTATAGTTAGCGCTTGTGAATTGTTGAGGGGCAGTTCAGATTGGCCCCAAGGGCTCCAAAAAAACACGATTCCGGATACGAAGGTACTTGACAGGCTTTTGTCTTCACAGTGATTGATGGAGGCGGGGCAGTTTGTCACTTTAATACATTGAAATTGTGCACAAACCACACACCAAAGCCAACATCTTCAATGCAATGCTTGGGCACCAATCACATTCTGGTCTTATGAGTTTTAAGTAATGAATGTTTCTTCTCCCAACGTCAAACTGAAATAGGAGAATCAGTCAAAATCGTAATACAAACATTTGCTTGGCTTTTGCCCCATACCCGATCCCGTCAACAAATATACAATATGTCAAGTCCCTGTTAACTGATTTCATTCTTCGGCCCCAGAGATTGTATATCGCTGCTTTGGCATGACATCTGGCAAATGAGCAGACCATTTTCGTCATATGAGCTCCCTCTACGCACGCTGCGAGCTTGTGCCTTATTCGGAGGAATTATTCTCACTAATATAGCTGTCAAGTTATCTACAAATACTACCAACATGATGGACAATAATCGGAAGAGACATCATTGCCTGTAAACTAAACACTGAGCATGAAAACAGACAGGATTTGCTGTCCCCTGGTGACATATTTCATTGTATGTCTTTCTGTCCCGCTGGTTGTTAAAGCAGGTAAGAACTGACTATTTTGACTTCGTTAAATGTAAAAAGTAGTTCAGCTTTGTTGAAGTTTAAAGTGCACCATTTGTTTTAGACTTCAACAAATTTCAAACTAGTTGTTTGCTTCTGCAAAGATTTGAAAATATCACGCAAATGTTTTTACGCTTCAGAACACATAGCAATTATAAACTCATCGGCTTTGAAGTAGCTAAAATTTTGGAAATTTATTTCCTTCTGCAATCGTATGTTTGTCTTTGTTTAGTCTGATGTATAATAATGACGGTAATGTTTGCTAAAACCATCCAGTCGCAACAGGATTAATGCGCAATAAACCTATTGCTTTAATAGCTTTCGGAATAATGTTTATCTTGTTATTGACTTTGTGAGTTGCATCGTTGTGTTACCGTGTCGTACCTTTATGCAAAATTTGCAATTACACAAATTTGCGAGTTGCTATGTATCGTTTATGCCCTTGAAACCATGTGTTTCTTGGATTCTGCACGTGCGTTAAGTTGAAATAGCTTGAAATTTATATTGGGTAACTTAGGAAATTGAGTTATATTTGTCACAGTTTGGCTACAAACGCAAGTGCGGATTTTTGTCAGTTGTACGTTGTTTGTACCAAATTAGGAAACATTTACACAGGCTTTTCAGAAAGTGTCTTTGAAGAATCTAGCGCCATTTTAATTGTAAATAGCCTTTATGAACTAGAATAAGACGGCTGCATGAGCTCCCGAAAATCTAACAATTCAAAACGATCATGACTTCTTCGTTTAATACTCGTTTTGTTTATTAATCCAAGCGAAAGTAATATTGGCGTTCAAGTCACAAATCAACCCACAAATATTCCAAGAATTTTTCAGTAGGAGAATTACACTTTGAGGCTTCACAATTCAATTGTGCAATTTACAACGTCGTATTTGTTCCTCTCAAACAAATTTTGTTTGGGGGTCAACAACCTTAAGCTTCAATCTCAGTACAAACTGTGCAGAATTTGAAACACTTTACCAGTTGTCCACAGGATTTAATGAAATTATACTAATGAATTTTATCTGGTATTGCGTTGATATGGGACTATATCCAAAACGTATTCCAATCTTGCGACTAATAACTATTTTTTGTATATTTTAATATTTTTCTCTTATCCGTTGTGACATAAAGTATATGGAATAGAAAAATCTACCTTTTTATCTTTCTATCATTCAGGTAAATAAACTCATATAAAGATCAATATCTATTTTCTATTACTATCATAACTACTGCTGCATATTTTGAGATTAATGCACATCCCGAAGACAATAGAGCCACAATCTTAAAAATCACAACAGCGTATAAATCTTCATGTCAGGGCTTAATTGACTCACTGCAAGATAACCAGACATTTGTCGCCACCAAATTGCTAAAGTGATTGCCAAATTAGAGAAGAGTTTCGGTTTCAAAATAGGTTATCACCAAACTGAGTTTTTGCTTCAGGCAGTGAAATTTCTAACAGAATTAACACGAGATAATAAATGGCTGCTTTCTTGTCTCGCTTGGAAGAATGAAATGATTGACTGTCTACTGCAAAGAAATGATCCCATTATCCCGTTATTTAAAAATATTTTTCGATGGTAGTATTGATTTGGTATCCAGCCAGACAGCTGAAAATTTTCTGTTTAACGCCTCAACAGAGCCGTTTATATGGTTTTCCTGTTTATCTTCACCATTTCCGGCTCAAAGCTTAGTTTCACCTGTTTCCACTTATACAACAAAAACAAATAATTGGGGAAATGAAAATGCACGGCTTACACATCTCACCAATTTTCCCAACTTGTGTTAGCTTTGAGTTAGAAGTAAAAACTATGCAGCAAAAGAAGCATAGGTCAAATTTTCTGGGTGTTGTAATGGTTGTAAGCAGGTCAAAGAAGGATCGCAAAGATACCGCACAAACTCATTCTCAATTTCGTCACAACTGTGATGATACGATAATGGTACTTGTATTGCTTTCAGTCTTTCTTACAAGAAATTATGGCAGAGAGGATCGGTTAGTTCAACTTAAATTCTAAGAAGCCGTTCAACGTTTTCAAGGTTTCTTTGCGCACACGGGAAAGTAAAGGTTGAGCGTTAAGAAGTTTTTCATTTCTGTTCATGATGAAATTTGAATTAACGAATAAATTTTATCAACCCGCGGCTAAAATAACGTAAAGGACGCTTTAAAGGCGCAAATTGTTTTCAAGTCTACCTTTGCCATTATCGACAAATGCTTTTAATTTTTTCGGCGTTTGGCTTTGTAGAGTTTTGTTCGACTTTCCAGCACTTTTCTATACTCAAGAATAACTCGTCCATCTGTACAAAAATGTACAATTATAAATGTTTCAGATGCGCATTTTAGGAAAAAGTTGTTGGTATTTGGAATGTTCCAGAAACACACAACAACAAGTTTATTGCTTCTGCGAGTCTTTTGTGTAGCTCAGTTGTTGGTCGATCGTCAATTAAGAGCCAAACATAGTTCCATTAGATTACAACGCAATAATACCGGTTTGGATCTACCCCCTGCACCCATTGTGCTGTTTTGCCTTGTTTCTTTATCACTATTACCATTTAGTTTTATAATCTACCTTATTATTCTTGTTTGCGTGTGGTGCCTTCCTTTGTTTTGTGATAAATTGATTGTAACCCATTTCGATCTTATCTATTGTCTTGTATATGCAAAGAGTTTGGCCTTGCAGCCGTTTAAAGGCTAGTTAGCGTCGCTTTTATTTTATGGTTTTACAATTTAACCAACTTTTAATCTTTTTAAGAACAAATTAATTTTACATGCAGAAGTTTAGAGGTAGGTAGGACGAAGGAAAGAAAAGGAACTTTTCAACCAATTGACGAGAATAGAAAAAGAAATTATTAGTGTTATTCGTTCTAACTTTTGCTAAGGAAATTCTTTTAAGTGACAATTCATTTTGCTTGTCTTGAAGAGTAGGAATGATTGGTGATATTCTTTCTAATTTTTTAACTAGTTGATAAAACCCTATAAAATATTATAACCATTCATTTTGTTTGTCTTAAAGAGTAGAAATGATTGGTGTTATTCATTAAAGTTGGTGATGCCTAAAGGTTTTTGGTTTCTTCCGGAAAATAGTGAACTTCCAAAGTATAAGCGACTTAAGCATGTATAAAGGTTTTTCTGCTTAGATATTTTTTGACAACAAAAATAGTTTTCCTTCACACTGACACCGTCTCCAAACTATAAAATGATTAGCGTCCAGTTTTAGTCCTTAGCCTGCCAATCTTGTCTTAAGATAGCCAAGATTATTTGGCCTTCTGAACCAATTGACGAGAGTAGAGACTTTTGAAACCGTTTTAAGTGACAGTTTATTTTAATCCTCCTAAAGAGTAGTTTCAGCTGGACAAGCCGGCTGTCAATAACTGAAACTCAGTAGCTGACAATTTTCGTAAAGTTCGTAAGCTTTTGTCTTTTGAAAACTTTTAATTAAGATTATTGATTTGAATGTTTTTATAACTTTTGACTTGGATAACATCACTTTTTTGTTGTTTTTCTTGGACCTTTCTGTAACTTATATTTAATAATGGTGTTGCATAAGTTTAATTGATATTAAAACATTGTCATTTTTTTATTCCAACTCAGAGCCTTTTCACGGTCGATCGACTCCATTTGCACCACGATTCAACTCGCCCCCAAGACATTTCTATGCGTTTTTAACTGGCCGTACAGTTAAACTGAAGTGTGATGTGGCTGGTGTGCCTGCACCAAACGTTTCGTGGACAAGAAATGGTGCTCAAATTATTTCAAACAGGAGGACGCGAATTCACAAAACCAATCATCAGCTGCGAATCAAGAAACTGGGTCTTAATGATGCAGGGATTTACACGTGCAAGGCAATCAATGCATTGGGAAATATTAGTGCAACAATGACGCTTCGTGTCAAACAAGGTACAGTATTGACAATTGCCCGGTGTTGTCTTTTATATGCTCTAAAAATTGATTGTTCCTGTGGAGTTAAGAACTCGTTTTGAGATTTTGCAATCACATTCTTTTGTACCAACTAAACACAAGGCAGGATGGACAAAAATCAGAAAAATACCAAATTTTTTTACCATCCCAAGCTTAAGAATTAACAATAAACTTTAGCAGGTTTTCTAAATAATTTGATAACCGTTCCAAATGTTAAAATATGATTGGTTATTTGAATTTGAGCGCTTTAAAACTAAAAGAGCTGTGCAGTTGGAAAACCTGTGTAATATCAAAACCGAGAGGTTACAATTTTAATAACTAAAATCAATTTACTATAAAAGTCAGTATTAATATAATTTACCTACGTTTCGGTGTAACATACATCACCTTTAGGTTCCAAATGAAATTTTACGTCAAAACTTACAATCTTAACTAGTTAAAACCATTCAACAAAAGTGTTACCTACCATAGCGGAGTTGAACAAAAGAAAACTGACAAACAACGGGACAAAGGAACAAAACTATGCAAATCAGTGTCAATGTCAAACAACTAAACAAAGAAGCCAAAAGAAGAAAATGAAAACTATGTAAATAACTTGGCTGTCATGGAATCAATTTACAATTTTAGGCTTTTGTAATGTATCATGTATATGTTAAACTGATAAGAAACCATGTGGTTTTGGAAATCTTACGGTATCTTTATCAAGGTTACTGTGCCATCCTTCAATGCACCGATCTGATCGAGAAGTAGAAATTTAACGTAGTTACAGATTTCGAGAAATTGTAAGATCATCTTCTCAGGGTTGATACGTTCATTGCCGTTAGTATCGTGCGTTAACCATTGTTCGAAGCGAATTCTCTATTTTCTCCATCTTCCACATAGAGTTTTCCTAAGATATTACCGCATTGAGTTGGTTTTACGACCCGGTTTACTTTCCTGCGCCTGTGCATTTAATGTGTGACCTCTTCTCGTTACCAAACCCAGGCGAACGGGTTTAATTCTAACAGATATGAACAACTCAAAGATTTTTATTTCTCAGTTACCTTTGGATACAATATACAGTAAGTAACGTGTAGAATTTTTGAACTTGCTTGTTTTTAAAAGACTCAAATTACATCTGGCATTTATACCCATTTACAAATTATACTTTATTGTTCATAAACATGACCTTCATTACGAGGCTGGCCTATTTCCTGATGCTTTACTGAAATTAGGGAATCTTGTCTTCATTTCTTACGTTTGTTTGTGACCAATTGAGTATCGTTTGAAAAGGGAATATTTTTATGGTTCTTAACTGAAAAACCACTAGCGAAATAAAATGAACTATAGCTATACCCGAAAAACATTTCACTCAGAGGATGTCCAAAACCATTATAAAATCAACGTTACGCACAAGTCTAAAGAAAACCCCACCCTATCCCCCTAGTCCGGGACATGTGGGGGATTTGGCTTCAAAGACAACAATAACAACAACATGCTTTATCTACACTAATAATTACAATTGGAAAAATAAATTAAATTACAAAAATTGACATCGACTGTTTTTGTCGATATGGATCAAAACAACGAAAACGCATCAATAGTCCTACACTTCCTTTATGGTATTCTGGTAGAGTTTCCATATTTTTCAAATTCCGAAGACCGACCATATCCCTAATGGCGGGGATGGGAGGTAGGCCGGGGGTAGGGGTTTTATTTGACTGACATGGGGCAATAATTAACAATGTTAATCCTTTGTTAGCATTTTTCTCCTCTGCAAAATAATTTAACGAGAAAAAAGTGTTGAGTTTGTTTCAGGGATATATATTTTTTTCAAATCGATTAAACGAAACACGTATGTGGAAGGTCTACGAAGTAAAATCAATTGACAGTCCTTTGTCAAATGAGGTTATCCTACTAAAAAAAGCTCGTCCAATCCATAATCGACAACTTTGACAAACAAGCTGACAAATAGCCCATAATCCTGGTCAACTGTAGACTACGGGCAGTCCCTATTTTTTACTCTTTAGTCCATCCGAAGCCGGTAAATCAAGATGGCGGACTAGTAAGTTAAACGCGCGAGAACTGGGGCAAGGACAAAAAATAAGCAGGGGGGTGGGGTAGGAGAGAGAGAGAAAAATAGGGACTACGGACAACTAAGTGTAAAAACTTCTGCCGCCCACTTGTTAATCCTCGTTATGCAATCAAATTTGTTTTTTCGTTATCGTAAACTGTATTGTAAAACGGTGCAGCCTTCTAAAAGGTTATATTGATCATCTGAAAATTTCTGCCGCCTCTGCAAACGCAATTTTTTTACGTTTCACCGTGAATTCGGCAAAAAGAAAGCAGAATATCGACAGAAAGTCTGTTTGCAGAACCGAAGAGAAAAATTGTTATGAAAAGAAAACTTGTGTAACTTAAAATAGACATGCTTTTCCAAGATTTCCTCGACAACTACATATTATATTTTCAGTGTATCGGTAGTTTAATACCAGTTCAAACTGATTTCTTCAAACTCCAAGGTCAAAGTTGCAGCGGCTTTTCCATCAAAACAAAAAACTTCAATGAAAAAAGTTATTTGCAACGGCTTAACAACTTTCAAAAAAACAATACCAATACTAGAGAAATTGCTCTTGTTTTAATCCATACTTAGCTTTAAGCATGGCAATCTCAATTCGGCGAAGTAAATATAGTTCGTAAACTGTCATCTTTTACTTCTTTGAACAACTTACGCAACTCTAGCCGTGTTTCTTCAATAATACCCTGTTCACTCTGTCACCAAACCTGTACAAAAGAGTCCGCTGAAACCATGTCCAGCCAAGATTTAAGGAACGTTGATCTTCAGGCGCTTGAACAAACTCCGACTGACAGGAAAAGGTTCGCAAAACTTCCTCTCCGTTCCGCAAATTCTTATAATTTCTTTGTAAACTTTTGAGCAGAAAGTCTTTGATAAAATATAAAATATATTGATGAAAAGCATTCATTAGCACTTGAGTTTTACGCTGCAAACCGTTTCAAAACAGTGTGTGCATCAAATCCATAAACGGTTGATGAAATTTTGAACCGTTGGTGGCTTGTTTTCACCGACCAGAACAACTCTTTGGTGAATAAGGAGAATTTCGCACTTTATAAGAGTTTAAATAAACTGAATATTTTGAAATTATTTGAAAACAAAAATGTTTTAGCCTCGAGGAGTTCATGGTTATCGTGTGTCTATCTCTATGCTGCAAGCGGACGCGACTTTTTGACAGTACACTGACCAATCAGGTTGCTGCGTTCCTTGGCGAACGCACAGAATTTTTCCACTAAGTTGTTAGTAAGTCCCTATTTTTCTCTCTCCCACCCCCTTGCTTATTATTTGTCCTCGCCCCAGTTCTCGCGCGTTACTAGTCCGCCAATCTCGATTTACCGGCTTCGGACGAACTAAAGAGGAAAAATAGGGACTGCCCGTAGTCTATGTCAACTGTTTCGACGAAATTAGCATCCGTTTGCTGTTCTGCCATAGAGATGCAAGCGAAATTCTTTGAGAAACTGAACAAATACACAAGTTGGAAATTCATTTTTTTTTTTTATAATTTGGCAAATCAAATCGAAAGTATACTTTCTGTCAGAAAGACAAAAACAACCATCCATCAACTAATCAATTGTTGGGACAATGCAAATGTGGAAAGAGTTACATCGGTGAATCGGACAGAAATCTGAAGTCATAATAAACAAATGCAAGGACATTAGTAAATAATTTGAAATAACCAGGCATCTCAAGGGAATCCATTCAACGCTTTTTAGTGGAAAGTTTTAGCAGTCATGCATAATTTTGATAATTATAATAATAATAATAATAATAATAATAATAATAATAATAATAATAATAATAATAATAATAATAATAAGAGTTAATAGTAATAACAAAAAAAAATTAAAAATTTGATAATATATAAATCCTCTCAGTTCAATCTCTCAGTTCAATTAAAAAGAATCAATCTATATTAAAATGAAATAGCTCCTTCTGCGGT